>VXBA01005046.1:1740783-1862387 GCA_013399895.1 Serilophus lunatus
CTGGGCTGGGCTGGGCAGGGGAAGTTTCGGCAGGCGCTGTATTGGCGAGCAGTAGTGGGGGGGCTGCTGCTCGGGGAGGGGAAGGGCAGTGTCAGATGGACACAGCGAGAGCAGCGCTGGCGCCGCGCGGGACTGCTTTTCGCTGAGAATCGCATTCTTTATTATTTAAAAAAACCTCCAAACAAACACACAAAGTTTGGATTTCTGCCTGATTCTAGATGCATTTATGGAGCGCCTCCAAATTTCGGAGAATATCAGTCTAGGTGTATCACTGTAGAGTGTTTTCGCCACGACTCGGTGCATTCCACTTTTTCAAACGGCTTTTGTTCAAGTTGAAGGAAACCCAGTGCATCAGTTATTTGAGTTCCAACGCCAGCTAATGGGGTTACAGCCCTCAGTTTCACAGCGGGGAAAAATTACAGTGTTTGTTATTTACTTTCCAGCTGCCATTTAGAATACGACTTGCTGTGTTAGAGGAATACAGGAAATTATGCGTACAATGAAATCAAAATAGAGCAGAATGTGTTGGAAATATTTTTTAATTATTTAAGGTAATGTAATTATCAAAGTATTTTTTGTTTTCTTTCTACCTTTATTTTTCTCCTGACGTTCAAATTCAAGAAAGAGCCTGTGTTACAAAACAAATGCTGTCTTCTCGTATGTTTTCGTAGGAAGCATAGTAGTAATACATCAAGGGATGCAAGGGCTCATGTTAAGGAAGAAATCTGTAGAAAAACAAGCATCTTGTATTAATTTCAGTTGGAATCTGATCAACAAGCTGGTCAGTCACCGAGTGCAGTGGATAATGAGAGCTATGTGTGCTGCATAGTTACTCATGGCTGAAGAAGTGCAGAGTGCCCCTGCTCTGTGCGGGTTCGGACCGTGCGGTGCTAGTTTTCATTTCCCCCTCTTCGTCGCTCACACGGAAGCTGTCCTTAGCATCAGAAACCGGGGTGAAATAACAAGGAGAAGTTCCTAAGCGCTAGGCGAAGTGTTCTGTGCCATGACGTTGCAGGGATCCTTTCTATTTAGTTGGCGAACAATAACGTTTATTATCACCGCGGCAGATCATCAGACAAAGCTTCCCCCTCCCGCCTCCCCCAGGCACGAGCGCTGCTGATAAGGGAACTGCTCCGGGTGACAGGCACAGCCGCAGGCGCCATTCGGAAATAACTTCTTTTATTATTGTTATTTCCCCCCCACTCTGGTTTTCCTTTTGCAAACCTTGTCAGGGCGGCGGCAGGTGTCAGGGCGGAGGTGCGCTGCCGCCGCCCCCGCCCGCCGCCGCGGAGCCGCCTGCCCGGCTCGGCGCCGCGCAGCCACCGGGCTCCGCCGCTCGGGCACACGCGGGGAGCGGAGTGCGCTGAATTTGTACTTTGAAGCCTTTTTCGCTTTAGATTTTTATGGCGCTAGGGAGGCCTGACAGAGGAGTGCCTTTGCTGAGCTCAGAGCCCTTGCTATTTCTTTCTTTGATTTTTTTTTTTCTCCCCCCCCCTCTCCATCGCTTTCCTTTCCGCCCTCCCTCCTCTTGGTAGCACATCGAGTCAGTGTGAGTCAGGACTTGTAAAATGCATTTCCAAAGCCCAGATGAAAAGTCTCTCAGGCGTGTCTGCTGCTTTATCGGCGCTCTCTCAAGCCCACCTATGCAAACAGATTTGTAATATTTGTGTGCTTAACCGTGCATCTCTTTTGCAGGAATCTGTTGCTGCGTATGACATCTCTTGCAAGCTCCCAGAGAGAATTGATGGAGCATACAGCTAGGGAATAGGATACCAGAGAAGCACAGAGGAAGAAACCAGGCAATCACCAGGTAAACTCATCCTTACTTTGATTTATTTCCTTTCACTTCGCCTGCAAGCCCCTGCCCGCTTCGTTAAGGCAGCAGGAGAGCAGAGGGACTGTACGCGTGTGTATTAAACGTCTGCTCCTCTCGTTTGCCTCCGCAGGATGAGAAGGTTCAGCGTACATTGGATATGGGACAAGATCGCTCGGCAACCCTTGTGGATTCTCCTTCTTCTGGAAGCGAATTATAGTTATGGATTTATTGTCCCGGTGCAGCATTTCCAACAGCAGCAGCTTTCTGACTCTCTTCGGTGACGGGTATTCTTGGGTGGATAATACGGATTACGTTGTTATTGCTTAAGAATACGCGTAGTCGAGGAGAGTACCGGCGGCGGGCAGGCAGGCAGGCAGCACGACCGCCCCCAGCCCACCAGCTGGCTCCTCACCTCCTCTAGTTGCCAAGGTAGCACCTTTTCCATCTTTTCCTACGCTTTGCAATGTTTCTCTCTGTGTCTCTGCCCGGGTGGGGGGAACTCGGACGCCCTGTCTCTTGCGGAAGGGGATGCCCGGTGTGTGTGTGTGTGTGTGGGAGCAAGCCCCGGGCTGGGGAGGGCCGAGGAAAGTCTGGCCAAGCTCCGCGGGCAGGAGGTGGCCGGGGAGGCCCCGGCCGCTGCGGGGTGCGTCTCCACGGCAGCGCTCGCAGGCTGGGGCGGGGCGGCGGGAAGGCGCTCGCCCCGTCCGGGCAGCCCCGGTGCTCCCGCACTCGGCCGGCAGCCCCCAGCCCGCGCTGCCCGCCGCCCCTCGCCCCTCTCTGCCTCAGAGAGCGGATGGGAGAACCGAGGCGGCCTCGCCTGCCAGGGGTCCCTCCCCGCTGGGACATGGAATGCCTGCAGTGCCAGGGCGGCCCCGGCTCCGCCCGCACCCGCTGGCAGAGGCCGGGCTGCCGCCCCCTCGGCGGCCACGGTCCCTACGTTGGCAGTAGCCGAGTGGTGCGGGGCTGGGGGTGCCGGCGGGCGGGGACGTGCTGAGCACCCGTGCTAACGAGGAGAGGGACACCCCGCACGGCCGCGGAGCGCCCGACTCCCGAGGAAGTCCCTCTTCCTCGGCTGCCGAGGGGTTCGGCCACCCGGCGGGGCTTCGTTGGGGAACAGGTTACGGATGGTTGCTTTCAAGGATAGAGATGCCCCTCTTGTCCCTTCATCCTCACCCTGCAGTACTAGCCTGCTAAGGGCAGGATTAAGAATCCACCTTCACGCCAGTCCCAGCCCAGCAGATCAGGAAGCACCCAGCCCAACGCTGAGCTTCTCAGCTTCTGAGGCCCCAGGCTGAGGCGTATGCTCAAGGCAAGAACTGAGGGGTTGTTTTCCCCTCTGCCGCTCAGGTCGTGCTTATTTGCCCCCTCTCAAGAGCTCAGGACTCTCCAAGTTGCTATTCACAGCTGGACAGGTGGGAGACACAAACAAGGGAGTGTTGATTCCCATTAATGGCCAAGATATGCCCCATTGCTTAAACACACAAGAGGTGCATCTGATCCTCTTTCAATCTCAGCAGCAGGGCACAGGCTTTGCTTAAAAGCATGGTCAGTCTTTAGATGTTGTGCTTAGGAAAATCCATGTATAACACTCATCATTTCAGTGTTTTCTCCTCTGTTCTTCTGCCCACAAAAATAGCAGAGAAAAGGAGTGGGGTGTGATGATCTCCATGTTTTCCCATTCAAGACCTTTCCACATGCTCAGATAATCCCAAGTCTTGTTGCCACATAGTCGCAATTGTGAAACCAGATTTCAGCCTTAAGCGAATTAGATCAGAAGCCATTTTAAAGCAAGACCAGGAGTACTGTGATGAGACAGCCTTTTTGAATGGATCCTGCCCCAATGATGAGGCTAGGAACGATTTTTAATATGGATGGGCCAGACGTGGGGTGATCGTTAAGTTATGAGTGTGAGGCGGGATGATGGAGAATGCCTTTCTCTCTGTCTCTTGCTTAGAGATTGAAAAGCTGTCTATGTTCTGCCTAATTATTTCCAACAAATGCCAAAGGAATCTTACTCTGTTGCCTTCAGTAGCGAGTGGAACGCTCATTACACAGATGTGTGGATCTGTTATTCTTTAGACACATCTTTGATGCGAGGACTCTGATCCTTGTGTTTCTCTAATACCACTTGAAAGCAGATTTTTTTTTTTTCTTCTAGTTTAGTATGTTCAACAGTCTCAGGAATAATGCTAAATTATGCTTTAAAAAGACATATTCAACTGCTAAATCATAGTCAGTTCTACACCATAACAACCATATTCACCAGTGCTGAAGGAACAGCGATGGAAACACTATTTTAAACATTCAGGTTTGTATTACAAACCTTCCTCTGATCTGAGCTTTTAGTTGACATTTTCCCTTGAGTCATGACTTAGACTATTATTAGGAGTTCCCATTTCATCACAGAAAGGATGTGGATTTGTTTGCTCTTTGCTTGGTTGAGTACCTTGTGCAGTATGGGTTGGACTGATACCCATAAATACAACCTTAGCAACTGATTCTTTATACTTGGTTTCTTCTAGTTGCTTTCTGTTTAGCATGATGAGATGGTTTTGCTGAATAATGCCTTAATGACAGGGCTGATGCATTTTTAATGCATGTACTCTTTGTCATTGTCAAAATTAACATTTTGATGATTGTAGATTTCTCTTCACTAAATCTTTTGGGAATTGCTATGCTATGTTGGTTAAAATAGCGAAAGTGTAAGATCGGAGAAATACTGGATATGTTCACCAAAATTATTCCAAAATACCGTGTAAAGGCTCAGTAGAATAAGAGCTTTTGGAATTATGTTTCCCAGTAGCATGATCTCAGAGGAGCTCCGCCTGTATATTAGCAGTTTCTGGGATCTGTCACATATTTCTGAACAACAGACCTCTAAGAAGTGACTGTTCATACTGTGGGTCTGATTCTGGGAATGCATGTAGCTTCCATGGGACTTGTTCAGGGGAGTAAGGTTGCTCATGTTAAATCCAAAATATCTGGGGCCAAATTATACCATTCAATGCAATAGCAAAGCCCCAATTGATTTCACTACAGGAAAGATTAGATCTCTAGTGAAAGGGATTTTTTTTTTACAATGCTACACTTCCTATTTTTTTGCTTTAGAAATTGCAAATCCTGTGTGCTAAAAAATGACTCTAAAAACCCCCTGCCTCTAATAGTCTGATGATATTTTATTAGCAGCAAAAATTACACTAAAAGTTTATGGTGGAACATAATAAGAAATTGCTTTATAAATAAGGGTGTTTAATTGTACCAGTATGAGCGTTTTCTAGGACACTTTAGAATGGGGCTTGTGGCAGCACCAACCATGTGTTAACAGCTATTTTGGTGAGTGCATATTTAATTAATTCAGAGTACTGAATTTCTGTTCTGAAATGGTTTTTGTAGTCTGCATCCTGGTACAAAATTAAATAAAGAATTAGCCCAAAAATAATTACTTGAACTTAGCCTTGTCTTTAAAGACCATAATCCTATAAAGATTTATATCTCTGGGTAATTTTATCCACTGGAGTAGCCTCGAAGGCTGCTGCCATAGGTAAGTCTTTGTCACGCCAGAGCCCACAAAGCAGCATAGCCGATTGATGTTAGAGCAGACACTGGTGTGGCAGCTGTCCTGGTGCAGAGCAGGGTGGTGCAGGGCCCCCCTGCAGCCGCCCCTGATGATAGCTGTTCCCCACCCTGCTCCCTGACCGCTTGGGCCTTCCCAGAGGAGGGAACTGCGAAAAGGGCTCTGCCCCCAAGCACCACAGGCATGTCATGCCCCATGATGGGAGTGGGAGATAGAAGATTAGCTTTGGTCCCTACTGTCTTAAGCAGGCAGGGTCGCAGCCCTGCCTGGGTCTTCGTAGAGTGTGAGGCATTGCTCTGCTTAGCAGTACCCTAAATTAATTGATGGGGGCTGCCATTTGATTTCGTGTGCTCTTTCCACAAATATTTAAGCTTACAGCCCTTATATACGTATGCATTCTAAATGGAATGAATATATATACACACACTTCTCTGAAGGGAGGCTACAGCATAGTAGAAAAGCCTCATTCTCCCAGACCTGACAGAGGCACAACACCCACTCACCTCAGCAGGGGCCGTGCTGTTGCAGTGCGTATTTATGAGCAGTGTTATGATTCCTCTTGCTGCTGCAAATTTGCCTAAAATAAATGCCCACACTGCTGCATGTAGATACGTACAGTTATGCAGATGTCTTTCCTTGGAGTCAATTCTGCTTGCTTTCTGCTTTTACAAATATATCTTATTTTGAGAGGAGTGTAAGTTTTCTCATAATAAGTTACTGTTTTTCATGTCAGTTCAGGTGGCTTCTAGCGTTCCTAGGGTTTTCTTGAGGAAATTGGAAACAGTAATATTATACATCCACACAGCTATGCACATACTTCTAAGCTGTAAGAATAAGCTAACTAGCCTTTTTCTCTGCCTTTTTACATCACACTAGCAGTGATGTACACAACTCAATTTTTATGCATTTTTTAAAATGAATAATGTCTTTACATACACAAAAGGCTCCTTCTCCTCTTCCTTTTAATAGATTACTATTTTTCTGAAAAGAATTCCCCCCTCCCCCTGCCCGGGTCATACCCTTAGCTTTTATGACACCTCACCATTTAGTGTTGAAAAGGTAAATCATAACACTCATTATTAAGAGCCATAAATTGTTACCAGACTCATCAACTACCTTGTCAAAGTTTTAACGGTAGAAACATTTCCTAGGCTAACGTCCATGATGATTGCATGCTTTTTATTGCTATCATTTAGTAACCAAATTGCTCAAAAATCAAAGAACTTGATTATCACATACCTGCAATGCATAGAGCTATTTATAAATATTGGCTCGATAATAACAATGACTCAAAAGAAATTTAAATGACAGGCCAAAAATAAGTAGTCTAAAAGTGAAAAACCAAGCCAGAATTCATAGAGGTGATGGAAAGAGTCTGACACCAAAGGACAGACAGGACCCTGAGAAAGGTAAAGAGAACAGTCTAGGAGGTGATGTTAGAAGGTAGATGTGACCCAGCTTTGCAGAGCTGGAGAGCAGAGGAGGGTGAGGCACCAGGGACTGTAGGCGAGGACGTATCGCAGTGTGGCGCTGGGAGAATGCACCAGAAGTGTTGAAACCGGGGCTGGAACATCAGATATGTTTGGTAGTTTGCTTTCTGGAAAAACAGTATCTAGTTAAAAGTGACCAACAGAAAATTAGGTGAAATGTTCCAGAAACTAGAGGATGCTGATTGGTGGGAAAAATAAGAGCCCTGAATATATAGCTGAAATTTGGTTTTTATATATTTTTGTGTATGTATATCTATATCTATGAATAGGTAGCTGAAATTACATAATAATGCCTATATAGGAAAATTAAATTAGTATCATGCTTTTGAAATCATTCTCCTACAGAAACCAGAGGGAATTTTCCATTGATTTTGGGTGGGGGTCGGATGTGTGTGTGTGTGAGAATTTCTTTCATCTGCAGGAAGCTGATGTAGCCTGGTATGTGCAAATAGACCTTAAGCTATGTATGGGGAAAATGCAGCATGGCTGCCCAGAAACATTCCTCTCCAGTGAACCCAGTACTCCTCTAGCCAACAGGGATAATATAATGAAACAGAGCAATCTCTAGGCAGGAAAGTCCTTGCCTGGGAGATATAAAATTACCTTGGCCAAGATACAGCAGGTAGTAGTTACCCTGTGAGGTTTGGAGAGCCACTTGCGGAGGCCTTCTTGCTTCTGACTGCTGTGACACACCTCCATGGAGCTGAAATGGCTCTGATCATTCCCCACCACTTTATGCCACTAGGAAGAAAGAGGTAGGCCCATAAGAGGCAACTTAAACTTTCTAAGCTACTCTACAGTATTTTAGATTAAGTAAGTATTTTATCTGCTTGAGGGTCAGTTGTCACCACTGTGTTGTTCTGTATCAGCTCATCTGAGTTGTATGTAGTGTACACCCCTTTCAAATAATTTCATTAGGCATGAAATGCGGGAAAAATACAGCTGACTGCAATATTAACAACTGCTGATTCATAACCTTGTTTGGAGGACTTGTTATTCTCTTACTAAATCAGGACAATATCTCAAAGCTGTTTAATTGTCACAGGTCAAGCTTATCTTTTAAATCACTGGCAATCAAAGATAAAGTGATCAACATGGGACTGGTCTTCTGTAATTGGAGAAAGAGGAACATTCTGAACCAGAACAGTGCAGCATGCAATTGTGCAGGCTGTTACCAAAAAAAGAACCATCTCACTGCATCTTACAGAGGCATTTACATAGATAATGTAGATTTCATATGACTACTTTTAGCTTATCTGATAGTAATAGCTTTGGCAGAATTCACATTCTCCTAACCAGAAGCTGACAGAAAATTCAAATAAAAAGGCATCGCTAATTACTGCATTGTAAAGGATTTATTTTGTTTTTTTAAGTTAGGTGGGAAATAGTAAGAGCAAGGAGGCTTCACACTAGTGCTTCACACCATCTGGAAACATATCCTTTAACCATCATTCTTCAGGAGATAACTTACCTGGTCATTCCAAGAAAATGCATTTTGTATTACCTCTTCGTCAAGTTTCTGTAAAACATTCTTCTGAAATCCAAGAGTTTTTTACTTGCTGTTTTACTAGAGCAACAGTTATTACAGTCTTGATGGTCTGGTTGTTATGACCACTATGGGAAAAATTGTTTCTTGTTCCCCTACTTCCCTCCACTGCCTGGCTGTCCTCCTTCCTGTTTACAATACATGCAAAAGATTGAGGAGGTGGAAGGGATTTTCTTTCTCAACATTTCTTATTTTAGAAATGTCAGAATCACTTCATTTCCTAATAGTTGAACCATACAGGACAGCAGTGGGAACTTTCTCAAACCTTGGTTTAAGAGGTGGTGATTTTTCCATTTTTTTCTTCCCTTCTTGCTTGCCAGGATATAAATTACGAAGAAGACAATAACATAATTCCTTTCAAGGTTTCAGTACAATCCTTTTCTTTTTGACTGCGCATTGTCCTTTGTTGTGTTATGACATCATGTGGCTGTCACATCATGTGTCTTGTTGCATATGTGATAACATAAATCCATTTGCCTTCTGCTGTTCTTAGAACTCCTTGGTGAAAACTGGATCTGCAAGTCCTGCTTTAGGAAGCAAGAGACAAACCCACTCCATTTTGCTCTCCTTGTTTAGGTACTTGTCATTTCTCTGTGTGTAAATTCTTACCAGTGAAGAAGGCAGGACCAGTCTTCTTTCTTCTAGCCTCTAACCCTCACTTAGAGATGAACATAGACATGTTTCATTTCTTTTACTGGAGCTGCAGTGAGGTGGTGCTGCTCATTCCGCTCCAGCCTCCCTGGTAAAGAGGGAGGAAAAACTCCAGAAAGGGAAAGGATGTGAAAACCAAGAAAAACAAACCAAATAAATAAATAAATCTCCCCACAAAATACTTCGCTGGAGTTTTTAGTTTTTAATTTTTATCAAATACCATTCTATTTAAAGTATTCCACATCTCCTGGATGCAAAACTTAAATATGCGCTCCATAGAGAGACTCAGAACAATACCTCTCCTTTCTCTAATAAAATCTCTCTTCCGAGATTAACTCTAGAGCTAGCAGTGAGGTCAGCATTTCATTTCATATAAGTCAGCTCATGCTGACAGGGGTTTGGCCTTCTTAGTGATGGGCTGTTTGCTGCTCAGAAGTGTGAGGAATAGCTTTCTGAAATATCGATAGCTTGCCTTTGCTAGAGTTCGTGATCAAATTTAGCTGGCAAGTATCAATGTGCTACAGCCAGACTAAAGGGCTGAGAGGCTCAGGCCTTGAGCCAGCCACTAAGGTCTGCTTTTTAAATCAGAGGCTAACTTTTCCATTAGTGTAAATCAGTGGTTTATAACAATGTCATATGAGATTTGTGTCAGAGTAGCCCACACTACAGGCTGGTCTTGGGATTTGAAAAGGAATAGAAAAATTAGGCTGCAACAATTAGAATTCTGTTTTCATTTTGTTTTGCTGTGCAAATGTGCCTATACACACACGCACGCACGTGCAGGGCCGCATTTTGTTACCATGGACATTTCCCATGTTTGTGTGGCTGCCATTCAACATGGAATTAAGAGCACAAAATCTTCGTCCTGGTGTGTTTTGATTGACATGTGCAGAGATCTCACATAAAGGCTCTGGGATCCCGCTTTTCATCCATAAAAGGAAAGCAGGCAAGCTTCATCCCCAGCTAAACCCTTTGCACAATATACATCAATAATGAGGCAGCATCTATTTATACATTGCTCACTGGAAATTACTGAATTCAGACAGAAGTTGGTGAGGCAGCCTGAACTCCACCAGCCTCCATGGAGTCTATTGTTAGTACCCAGGATGACTCCTCAGGCAAATGGGGAAGAGAGGCACGATTTGGAGCCTAACATGCCACAGGAGGAATATCAGCTTTGGCACTTGGCAGGTGGTATCTCTTCTCAGAGAATGCCTTAGCTGGCTCTACCAGAAGCTGGCAGTCATGGAGGAGGAATTCAGAGGAAATGGTCACAAGAGTGCAGCCCTGTTGGTGCTCCCTAGGAAGCAGGATGCTGACTTGGGTATACCTGCAGGATGAGAGCTCTCTGCCTTTCTTCATGAGAAAAGGGGACATCCAAGAGGGAATGGGAGGAAGACAGTACTATGTTGATACACAATGATGACTTCTTGCCATATTGTTGAAGAAGATTTTCAACGATATTTCTTTACCTAGAGAAAGATGTAGTATAAAAGCCCCATCCAGCATTATGGCATTGGTTAGGTAGGCCTGTGTGGCTCATTATCCAGTGATGAGTTTGAGATGCAGTGCCAATACGTGCCTGTGACAATGAAAACTTGTTCGTCTGTGAGATATTTATCATAAAAAAGGTACTCAAAACCCCTTATCAAAGCATTGTTCAGGCAGTGCTTTTGCTCCATGTCCTTTTTTCACTCCTCCTTTTCTCTGTGGCTCTTGTGTACTTTGCCCATATGCTCTAAAGCTATTTTATTTTCAGTTTTATGTATGTTTTATGTAAATTAGAAGAATCAAGCTCCTCTGCTTGCTAAATTATAAATTGAGTGGAAATTGGCCGACTCTCTTTAGACTATGTCTATAAGTTATACAAGATGTAAGTAATCAAGCTGAGCAAGATGGGGCTGGGGAAGGAAAACACATCAATAGCGTGGGCCACGTGAGCTGCGTCCACATGTCCCTGTATACTGCTGCTTGCTTTGCAGCCTCAAATATCTCTTAGCTCTAAAGTTCCAATTGAACTCCTTTTACACCATTCTTTGAGATGCAGGTTTATTGCCTCCTTCAGTAGTTTGCTCAGCATACTCAATACGCCTTGTATAAATGAACTGCTCTCAAATGCTTGTTTCCACTCTCTCGCTTTAGGACCATAGCAGATCCAGACTGCCTCCTCTGGGAGCACTGATTCATTTTCCTTCCTTTCTTCCCCTTGTAAGTTAAAATGCCTGCCGATTTTAGTGTCTGTGTCCTTGGCTTACTCCCCTCTTTGGCTCTACTTCCCCTACTCCACACTACTTTTCATATGCTTGAGTTTTGCCCTGGGTTATATTTTCCTTAGTGGCCCACTGCAGCCTCACAGAGTAGGACTGTGGTACGAGAACAGGAGCCTGGCAGTGGCTGGCAGCCTGAGAAATACTGCCAGGACAGCTGAGAAGTTGCCTGGTGTCTTGGGACTCAGTGAGATGGTGGAGAATCTGCTGCAGGGCAGAAGAGTCTCACAGGCCTACCTGGCCTGTTACCGCACCAGTTAGACCAAGTTTTAAGAAAAATGGGCCTAAAATCAAATCCCTAGATCTACACTTACACAGCCTGGTAGGACCAAAATGAGGCTGATTGCACACAGACAGGGATATCTGTCAGGCGTTGGCCGCACTGGCACCCGCCTGCTGCCGGCGTTGGGCAACGCTGACTGGGAGCAGCCTTGTGCTACTGCCAGCAGCCTGTCCACCCCAGAAGCACCAAGTCATGTTGAGGGCAGAGCCCAGGCTAGCCCTGCTCTCTGTCTTTTAGTTCTGCGCCAGCCAGAGAACAGAATAAAATGTCCTCAAGAGAGGCAGTGTAGTGCAATTCTCATCAGTTCCTAACCAACTTTTTAAGCCTGGCATCATGGAGATTGAATGCCATTGCCATGGAAAATTCAGGTTAGAAATGTATTGCTGTGGGGTGGGGGACAGAATTCTGGCCATTGGGTGAGTTCCACAGGCATGGCTCCCAGGCACAGACCTTTAGTGGATAGTCCATTCCTGTGGACTGCATAGCCCTGTGTGCCCACTGGGTCCTGGGATATCCAAGCAAGTTCTCAAGCCCTCACAGCCCATCCTGGCTGCTGAGGAGTGCCACTTCAGGGCACAGCACACTCTGCTGACTGTGGCAAGGTTGAAGTATGTGGTCTGTTAAAGGGGATCCCAACTGAATAGTCAGATGGTTTTCAGGAGTCTTGGGCTAGAACTTGCAGGGCACAAATGGGATCCTCTCTGCTCAAGTTCTGCCCTGCAGTTGTTTGAGTGTGGGCTCTCTTTCACTGAGTTCATAAAATACGTGCTTTTTCTTTTAATTCATTGAATACTTTGATTCAGTGATAGACCATCAGAATATGGTTTATTTTGTCCAGTCAAATCTTTACTGAGGATGATAAAAATACTCAACCTGCCTTTTTAGAGCTGCTTATTTTACTTCAAAGGCAAAGCATAGCCCTTCCTTTCCTTGTGTGATTTTTATTAAACGTCTGCCTATTTTATTTGTCAGGCCACATATAAATTTACTATCACTTTTTTTTTTAAATAAAAGATATTGTAGGTTGGTAAGTAGTCTACAAGTCAAGATACTATTCCTTGAAATTCATAAAAGGATGATTTTAAACCATGGAATCACTAATTAAAGCTGCTTCTCAATACACAAAAATTAAGTTAACAGTAATTAATGTAGCCAGCCTGGAACCTTAGGAAACTAATGCCAGCAAGTGTCTTTTGGTGCACTCAAGAGGATGCAGTTTGATTGTTGGCACCAACAGACAGGTTGGGAATTGTAAACATGGTAATTAGCAGTAAGTTTCTGGATCTCGACTTGCCAGACTGACAGTCTGATTCTTGGAGTAGTTGTCGCATGGGAGAAGGGAAAAACAAAGTAAGGGAATTAGAGCAACCTTGCATTGCTCTGCCAACATATGCCACTGGACCACTGTTTTTCTTGGCAAAGATCTCTGACAAGGAGTTTAAATGCAGCACTGCATCTCTACTGCAAACTGTGAACCTCACTGCAGGCATCAACCAAGCTACTGTCTCTGGCTCTTCTGCTCAAACTATGAGTGCTGCTCCATGGTAAGGAATTGTAGAGTCTGATATTCTTCTGTTCCACCTCTATGGTGGGGCACAGTGTTGATAAGGTTATCAACAATAATGGGATTAAAAGAGTTAAAATCCAGCTTTTGCAGTAATCCCAGAGTATTCTATTGTTGAGCTATCAAAGATTAAGGTTATAGTAACCTTATTAATCCTTGGTGTAGTGTAAATAAAAAGGAAATGTCAGACTTAATTCCACCATGAAATTAAATCTTCACTTCTTTAAATGATGATTCAAACATAGCTTGCTGCAGCCAAGGTGGTTTATGAAAATGTATAACCCATGTGAATTTAAGAAATCCCATCTGAGAGACAGAAAGAGAGAAAGAGGTGATAAACCATGGCACTTTTTTGTTTTGTTTAAAATGAAAAAAAAAATAATACCCAGCTTGTTTGTTTGCAGGAACTATATCTAGAGCCAACAAAGTATACAAAATATAGAATAAGAAGAAGATAGGGACTGAATGCTCACAGTGTATATCCCTGTGATGTGGTGAACACAGCTTTCATACTGCAGCAGAACTGTCATCCCTGTGCCAGACAGCGGCCAGAGCACTGCTAGTGGTGACCCCATCCCTCTGCCCTACTTGCAGGGTACTGTGTGGCCTTGTTAATGTTGCCCGAGTGCCAGCGACAGGGTGCCCTGAACACAAGAGCTTGAACCAAGCATTGATCCACCAGTGCTTTCAGTGTCGGAGACAACATTATGAAAACTAAAAACTGTCAGAAATAAAATGGTTGCTGAATTTTCTGGAAACAGCAAGCCAGGTGCTGGTATGAAGGGCACAAGTTTTCATGGCTAAGCTGATTTCCAGAGGGTGGGAGTTGCCTCTTTTGGCAGTGGGTGGTTTCTTTCTCACCTGTGCCAGATACAGCCCCTGTTCCCCCACTCATAGAGGCTGAATCTGTAAGTAGGTCTGAAACTCTCTGGGACTTGTTACCTGAAGAGAGGGAAGGACAGACAGACTCAGCTTTACTTAGAAGTCAATGAAATGTAGTCCAGGTACATCTGTGTTTCTTTGTGGGGAGCAAGAGGGGAATTACAGTAAACAGAAGTGGGCTGTGCACCCTTTGTTACGCTTTTTTGACTGTGAGGAAAAATAAAGTAGTGGTAAAATGGGGTGATTCAGAATGATTCTGCATATTAAATACCTCAAACACTCACTCCCAATCTAGCAGAATGGTAATTAAGTATAAAGAGCTACCTACAGAAGAAGTGAGCTCTCTGGAAGGCAAAGAGGCATTGTCAGAGAAAAAGAAATTGTTTTAGTGGGATTCTTCCCAGGGAAAGGGGCTTTGTCACTTCGTCAAACCTATCTGCCCAATATTATCTGTATCTCATGGGAATTAAAGGTTCTGTGGATTGATAGAACTGGAGAGCAGGTTTATTCTGCCATTTCATATTGTTTACTCCAGTCCTCATAAACTCTGGTAAAGCTGTGTGACGAAACTCAGGCTCATAAAAGAGCTCATTTTAAGATGTTTTTTTCCCCTTCACTCACTGAATCATGCTCTTCTCTGGTGTGAATTGTCACAGCTTCAGAGCGTGCACTAGTTCAGATGTGCCTGCTGGGTCCTGGGCTGTCTCCATCCCCACTACTGCTGCAATTTCTACCAGAAACACAAATTGGCTTGCTCTGAGTCTTCTTGTCTTTCTGCAGTGTAGGAATAGATAATGGGCCCATGGGGTTGTTCAGAAATATTGCTGGTTTCCAGTGCTGGCATAATGGTCCCTTCTAGGTAGTATCCCTTTCCTGGACAATTTCCCAGTAAAATAGTAAATGGCAACTGCAGAGCAGTAAAGGCAATGGCATATTTGTTTGACTGACATTTCAGAGCCTGCAGAGCAAATGCAATTAGGATCCACAGTGTGCTGCTGCAGCTTCCTTTCTTCACTTCCCTACCTACTATTAGGATCAGCTTAAGTCTGATCCCTTAGAGTGCTAGAGAGACTCCAGGGAGGGGGGGCAGCATGTCCCCAAGTCTCTGTGGGCACCCTTTGTTTTGGGAGCAGTTGGCATCTCACAGGACTAAGCTGGGACAGGAGCTGCTGCCACTTCCCCGCTGGCACTGCAGTCCCAGGCAGGAGTGATTTTGTTAGTAAGTGTGTGATTCCCCTGGACTTAGCAGAGTGGACACCAAGGTAGCCCTGCAACACTCAGACTTATACTCCTCACTGGGGAGAAATCTTCATCAGTGCCCATGGATTTATGCCCAGCAAAACAACCCTGGGTTTGGGCTACCTTTTTCTTCACCAGGAGAAACTGATGCTTTCTTTGGAATTTTACAGGATCAGCAATTGGCACATTGTGAACTCTTTGCTACACACTTGACATCAGAAAGAAATGTGAAAAAAAAAAATAGTGGTGTTAATCATTCAGATTTGTCTGAAGAGCTAATTGAAAACAAATCGTTACTAAAAGCCAAGGAGCATGGTTAATTGTGGTGGAGTACTGTGGGTCACTCACCTGTAGGAAAAGACCGCTAGAGAACAGGCAGGGCTGAAATTTTTTCTGCCCAGGTGGGGAAAGAGAGCCTTGGCTGTATAATTTCGCTTGTAGGCTTATTCTGTAGCTCATAGATCTTGACATGAAAATCCAGGCCCGCAGAACAATGCTTTAATGGTTGGACATAATACCGATGGTGAAGGCAGGGGCAGTTGTGGCTTGCTCTGGTGGAAGGGGGATGGCCAGGCTGTAGCATCCCTCCTGCCACGGGCAGGTCTGAACTGGCCTGGTAGAAGAGGCACATGGAGCTGTCAAGTCCTCTCTCGGCAGGGTGGAGGCTGCCACGGGCACGGAGCCACCACCCGAGCAGCCCGCTCCAGCTGTGAGTTTTACCTTTCAGTTGGAACATCGTTGCCATGTATTGTTTTATTCGTTAACAAATTTAACATTGCAATGTTTGCTATTCGTGGTGCTTCTTGGAAGTCTCGACTCAGGCAGATGTCGATGCTTGTGTAAATTTGTGAAGCATTTTGCAATGAGTCCGTTGGACACAGAGGCAGGGAAAGCTGGGACATGGGGTGCATGGAGTCACCGCCCAGGGGTAACGGGGGAGGGGTCTGCCCTCACTGGGCTGTGGCTCCCCAGGACGAAAACTCTTTGTCTCTGAGAGAAGCTCTTTCCAAACTGCTAAAGCTATTGCAAGGATTCAGGAAAATAATGATGAGAAAGAAGATCTACTAAATTTGATCTCTTACTGATTTACTAAATTGCACTTTTTCTAGATATTTTGATTTTGAGCTGCTGCAAGGTAAAAGAAAAATTTCTTTAGCTTCCTTTATCTGGTGAAAAAATCCATATCAGCCTCTTTCAGGGCAGGTCCTTGCTTCAGGCTCTTACACCTTTGCTTTGTGCTCAGGTAACCAAGTACAGGAGTATGCTACGGCCTCCACTGGTCTGTCTGTTCCCCGTGCCAAGGCTGCAAGTGGGGGAAAGCCAGGAGAGCATAAAAAATGGGAACTAAAATTTCTTAAAGCAGCCTAAATGCAGGGCAATCCCCCTGAGTTTGTGTTACTTACATGAGTGTTGGCTGTAACAGCCAAGGGTTGGGCCAGCTCAATTAGAACCTCAATTCCAGCATTTTAAAAAGAACTTTAAAGAATACATATGTAGCAGAGGCACGGTGATACGAGCATCCCTATCTACTCTGAGATATGGGAAGAGTGATCACCTGGTTCTCCTTGGAAGAGAGAGAACTATCATCTTTTGATAGTTCAACGTACCTTACACAGAAATCTGAAACATACTGATTTATTTGACTTACTATTAGTATTGACAGCTTTTGGGAGGATCACTATTTTAGTCATTTAACTTCTTTTACAGAAAAAACCTAAATGCTGTCCATGCAGCAAAGCCTGTCCCCAAACAGCAAGGCTGGTGTGACAGTGTTAGGGTCACACAATTGCACTTTTCTCCATGGAAGCCTTGACTGTGCGAGGGCTGCAGGCTGTTGGGCTGCATGGGGGTGACAGGTCTGTTGCACAGAACACATGAGCAACTTCTCTTGTTTCTAACATGTCGGACCATGACTTGCTCCTCCACTCAGTGCTGAGGTTGAAAAACGTCAAAATGAAATTGCAGTAGCTGACTGAAAAATCAGTGAGTATCTTATGTGGATGCTCCAAATTTAGACATCATGATTGAGAAAGGATATAAAATATGTGACTCTTTTTTCAAGCAAAAAGATACTCCATTAATATTATGCAACTTGAACATGTTTGTTTTAAGAATAACACCTGTGCTTTACAGTCAGTGTGTGTACTTCTGTGTGCAGGCAAGTACTGTGGAAGTCCAGCACCACCTGGAGTTAGGTGCTCTGGTAAGCTGGCAGCATGACATGTATTATCAGCTCCTCACAGGGTCAAGCATAGTACCTGTACAACAGAGTGGAAGTCTAAGTGGTGCTGGGTGAGAATGTTTTCCCAGATAAACTTGCAGGTGATAAATTTGTAACTTCACTATCTCCTTATTTTCCTTTATTTCTAGAAGCTGAAGAAAAAAGGGGGAAAATGTCTCTCTCGTAGAAGGAAAAGTTCTTGGCAAAACAACAGCTCTATGCATTCTGCTAGATGTTGCTGCATACAAGAAGCTTCTGAACACAAGTTCTATGTGATGAATGGAAGGAGTTCACAGAGAGCCAGGTGGAGGGAACCAGGACATCTGGGAGCTCAGGAAGCTTCAGTGGTCAGGGTGGTGGATTATTGCAATGAACAGATGCAGCGTAATCCCCCATATAAGCACGTGCTTAAAAGCCAATACCATGGCCACCAGAGTTTCTCCCATGCCTCTACTCCTCACCTCAGGGTGTGGTGCCGAGGGTTGGCACTCCTTTGCCTCAGTGTGGTTCGCAATACAGGCACGACGGCACAACATAGTGCTCGGGGATCGCCGGTGCTCCATCCCTCCTGCTTGCTGCTGGGGAGGGAGGTTTCTGCTGAGGCCTGGCCTAGGTGGCTGGGACGCCACCTGTGAGCAGTGCAGCAGCAGCTGGGCTTGCTGGGAGGTTGTGCAGAGCTCTGGGGGCAGCACAGCTCCTTCCTGCCTGGCTGAAAGGATGGCTCTCAATAGCATCAGCTGGGGCCCTGTGCTTTTGACCTTGGATTTTCTCTTGCATATGCATAAAGCACAGTGTATTGTAAGAGGATTTTAATGGAAGGAAACAGAAAACCTAGAAAATTTTTTTCTACGGTAAACATTTATAGTAATAATTTTTAAAGAATCAGTGATTTTTTCCCCCCAGAAATTCTTTTACAATATGACAGCAGGAAGTCAATGGAAATCATATGAGAGGAGGGTCTCTGTTGAAGAAACTGCAATGAAGGACCTTTCTCTTTAGGAACTCTAAATGTGTCTGCTGATGGATTTTCAAATAGCTCTTCTAAAGCCTTGGATATCTGAGCATTATTCCCAGATGATATATCTATACAGTGATTTAAGTGTGATATTCACAAGACAAAAGCTTTTGTTGCATTAAAAATATCCCTGCAGTTCTCTGGGTTAACTCACTCCTCAGTGAAAAGATAGGGACACCACACTGCCAAGTGGGTGGAGAAAGGTAGAAGGAATTGGTCTGATGAGTCAAGGAGTCACAATGCACTAGTGTAACCCATACAGTACCCTCCCTGCCCAGCACTGTGCTTCCAGACAGGATTCAAGCCTCCAATATATTGGTATTCCTGCCCAGTTATATGAAATGAGATCAGGAAAAAAAAAATTTACTACAGCATGGTCTAATTTTTAGATCCAAACAGATTGCTGTACATTGGGTGTGAAACTTCCTAATGTTTTAGAAATGATGCTGGAACTCTCTGACTGACAGCTCTGAGCAGAACACACTCTGAGGTGATGTAAATGCCTAAAAAGAAATCTAACCCCAAATCTTAATTGTGTAGCAGATTTGAGTCCTGTGAAGTCTAGGCACTGCCAGATTTTAAAGCACTGCTGCTACCTTACATAAATACTCTTAAATAATTGCAGTAAGTGTCCTAAAAAGATCTTGGTTCCCCAAGTGAGCTAGAAGAAGGTGTTGCAGGGCTGCCCCATCTCCACCAGTTGCAAGCACCAAGCAGTGCTGCCCAGGGCTGCTCCAGAAAAAGCTGGGAACTTGGTCTCCTTCAAGTCTACCCAGAACTGCACATAATGTGGACTACATCCCAGGCAATTATAAGACATGTTTATAAATTCCACCTGGGTGTTGCAGCACTTGCTATGAATCTCAACAGTGTATTTGAGATTTATTAGTATTGGGCTGTTCCTGCCATAAGGGATGTGGGGGACAAAGAGCAGCAGCTTCTGTGCTATAAGGAAGCACTTAAAAAACTGTCAGTACACTTGTAATTTCATGCTTCTAAATGTTGTTATCCAGACGCCATTGTACTTGCAACTATTCTGTGTGCATTAAATCTGAGATGTAGAATACTATCTCGTATTAGAAATGTGATAGCAGTGTTATAGTGTCTCTAATGTTTTTGTGAGAACTCTTCTTAGCTCTTATTGCCTTGTCCTTGGTGTGACTTAAGGCAGAAAATCAAGAGTTTACTGCATTAACAAAACATTCAGAAAGATGCGCCTAAGTAACTAGGTGTCTTTATTTACAGTGTTTGAATAGGTGTGTAAAAAAAGGAGGATTGAGTAATGTCAATGTCCATGTGATAGTTGTGATTAATTCTGCAGAATTGTCCATGAATAACTGGCAAAATATGTTTCCCATATCACACAACTTCTAGAACTAGCGGATTCATTATCGCATTCAAGGACTAGTACCTTGAGTTGTGATCTAATGCCTATTAAAAATTGCAATTGATTTATTTTTTTGGAGGGCTTGAATCAGGGTCTTAAAGGACCTGTGACATTTTTCAAACAAAATATGTGTTGTTTTCTTTTTTCTGTTATTTATCCTGGATTAGGTAAGGAATCTGCACTAAATTACAACCACCTCTCCCCTCCTGGAGGGAGCAGATGAGAGGGTCAGGACACTTGAAGAAAGGGAAAAGACAGAGGAGGAAATGCATAGAAGGGAATGACTGGGAATAGCAGAGGAAGGGAAGAAATAGGAAAAAACAGAAAGGAAAGAGAAGCAAAGGGAGACAAGGAAATGAAAAGTAAGAGAGATGAAAAAGGAGTAGAAAAATGAAAACAAAAGAGAAGACTGAATAAACATGAGTAAGCTCAATTATTAATTCTCAGTCTTAATCTCTCAGCGTACTCCTTATGCATGAGCTCAGTGTGATTTGGAGGTTTGTGGGAGTTTTTTTTGAAAGAAAGCCGCTTTCCCCTGCCCTACCCATGCTGCCTTCAGGAGTTTTCCTCAGTCTTACCTTGGTGGGAGTGTGGGGGCTTGCCCAGCTGCATGGTGCCTGACAGCTGCCCCATGGCTGGCCTGATGAGCTGCTGCTGGTAACAGGCACTGTCCGATGTTCTTCCACATTCAGCTGACCTGAGGTCTCCAAGGAACATGAGTAAGCACCAGTTCCCAGTTAAAACTCAGCAGGTTTATTGTTTACCAAACTGTGACAAAAGATGAAGTAATGTCCTATCTGGCAACACACTGACGTCTAGGTCTTCTTTTTTTCTCCCTTTTCTTTTTCCCCCCTGGTAGGAGAGCTAGCTAACATGTCTTGTTGCTGTCAAAAAGAAAAAAAAATCAGTGATTGTGATATAGAGGAGCTAAGTGTTTAAAATAAAATATACATTCAGTGTTTTCACATAAATATACAGTGATGACCAGATGACTGAAATCAATGCATTCTTTTCAAAGCCCGAAGATTACTTTTTTAAGGTATTTATATACCATCTCTGCCCTCATTGTACCCTCTTAAAATTACAGAGGATGATGAAACCACATGTTCCATGCAATTACTTGCTGTTGCCTTATAAAAAGCCAAGGCCTAATAAACTTCAATATGGAGTAAACGAATAACATCCTTGTGAAAGAGGAGTTTTGCTATACTACTAATAGTGAAAGCAGACCTATTGATGAGAGTGAGCCTTCATGAAAAAAACAGGTTAATATAAGATTTGGAAGAGTCTGACTCAGTGTTTCCAAACCGTTGAGAATGAATTCCTACTTGGGCAGGGCAAGAGTTAGGAGCCCATCTTCTGTAAATCTTTGACTTGTGTTTTGGAGAGACCAGCATGCTTGTCCTCTGTTAATCAGAATTGTCTGCCCTCCCACAAAGAGCAGAACTCTAATAAATGCGCTGATTCCAATTTGTGTTTTGCTTTTCTAGTGACCAAAGCAATTTTAAAATCAATGTTACGTTTAAGAGTTAGGCCATGCGTCTCTTACTGGGCAGGAAAAACCCATCCAGTTTGTGCAGGCAGAGTTAATGTCCTAAATGCAGTGCTTTGTACAAGCCAAAGAATATTCCAGGAAAATCATAAAGGGAGATAATGTAATAACTGTTTCTGGGATGTTAAAAATACAGTTGTGCTTACAAGCTGCTGCATAAGCCAGACTGCAATGTCTGTCTCAGGGTGACTGTCTGTGGATGGCAGTTCCACAAATGTCAGCAATGCAGGGTGAGTTCCAAGCAGGTCCTGAAATTTTAACTTGTGATGAGGCCAGAAGGCAGTTTGGTGCAGTGATAATAATTTATTCAATGCAACTAATATATGTAAAGATGTGTCTGAGACAGTGTTGGGTCTGCCAAGAGCACTTTGTTGGACTACAGTGATCAATCTGAGCTGAGGTTGTAGGCTTGAGTACAGGATTGTGGGATCAAGCTACTAGTTTTTAATGGGTTTGAGCTGTTCTTAAATAAACCTTCATTAGTTAGGGTGGCACCACTAAGTCTACTTCCTAATGAGCAGCAGGAAGACAGAAAGAGTATCTTCAACAGTAATAGTTTAACACAAATTGATTTAAAGTCTGGAGTAATAGGAAGCTTACAGAGCTTGGATGAGGGATGAAGGAGGTGGAAACAGAAAGGAAAAAAGCCCATCTGGCTGCAGACAGAGGGGGAATGCATCTTCTCTGTTTCCTTCTATCAGCTGAAGCATACCACATTGCACACAGGAGCTGTGAATGCTTGTGGCGCACCTGTGCATCCATTCTTGACTTTGTATCCTGTTTACAGTGCCAGGTGAACAGCTCTTGAACAAAGTGGGTATGCTGTCTTTTGCACCCTTCCAACATCCCACTCCACAACTGGCACCCCCCACAGCATCCTTCAGCCTGTGGTTTACTAAGTGGTCTGCTGGTTGGCTCGATTATGGTTTCAAATTCCCAGTGGTTTTTCTAGTCTGTCCAAAATACAGCTGCAACATTTCAGACATGTTTATGTCTTTTTTTTTTTTTTTGCCTGCTGGGTAAAAAGTAGTTTGGCTTTTACAATGTGTCTATATACAGGGTTTTAGTAGCTTGGATTGCTTTTATATGTTAATAAGGAAAGTAACAGCCCCTTAAAAATATTGATCATGGGAAGACAGTAGATGTTTTTAATCTTTAAAAGCAGGACTACAGATAAATCAAATTATATGAAGTATTTAATTTAAAGGCATTTTATTTTATTAAAAACACTACACCCAATGTTTGCACAAATTGAATAATTCTGTTTCCTCATATGAGGGTTCAGAGGAAATCATGGTGGCAATTAGCACTTCTCACACAGCAAAGCACAGTGATGTCAGTAAGTCAAAATTAGACTCTTCCTAAATTGCAAAGAAACACCAAAAAAATTAAATAAATAAAGGATTTGAAGGACTGTAAAATTCCCATTTCAGTTGATAAATTATCTGCAGGAGTTGTGATCTTTTTGTACAGATGCACACAATGTACTGTCCTTACTGAAAATTTAGGACTACCATCATGTGTGCCTATGCATACATGCATGCATATGTGTGATGTGTAGCTGAGCATATATGCAAGTGTGTGTATATATATTTCTAAATCTATATATGCATTGCACTGTCATGAAGACCAAAGGCTGCTTTTGGCTTTACAATCTGCTATACTTGCAAGTGTGCAGTGTCCCAGTGGCCCCCATAGCAGTCTCTCCAATTGTCCTGCTGGGAATGCAGCTCTGCCTCACAAAAGTGATGATGGACTGCATCAGAAACACCCTCCCTGTCCTTGTTATGGCTGTCCGAATTTGGAGGTTTGTTTGCATGTTCCAGGTATTTTCTCTGCCAGATATGACCGCAGGGATGTAAGGCCAGTGGGCTGAGCTTCCTGAAGCAAAGAAGAGCTGCATTTAGCCTAGAAGTTTGCACCTTCCATCATTTTCAGGAAAAAAGCACGAAACTGGTTTCTCCCTGGGAGAAGTTAGCCAAAAAGGCATTATGCATGCAAGGAGGCTGGTGGGACTTTATGAATGCCACTGGTCTTTGTTATTAACCAGCTCTCTTCAAGCTGACTGAGGAGCTGAATGGATCCACCGATTAAATCTCATCCCTTCAAAGGAGAGGAACAAAATCACCGTTGTAATGTTTTGGCAAAGCAAAATATTTTTGTTTTCTGGCAAGGGTTTAACTCGTGCAGCCATGCTACCCTCTTAAGATGTCAAAGAAAGGCTTTGCTAGACAAATGCTGCCTGCCTCACCAGCCTGCCTTACCCAATGATGAAGTGCTCCGGCACCAGATGTCACCTTCTGTGTTCAGCTGAGCTCAACTGGAACTGTGCTCTCTAGCTGTGCTGTTAAGTGGCTCTGAAGATACTACTGGTGCAGAGCTGTGCTGCTGTATTTCAAGTGATAACAAATAAATTGAAGAAGTGCAGCTTTTCTTTGCAGCACGTTGGGACTGTATAAGCAACTCCATCATTGTGCTAAGGCAGCAGATGCAAGTCAGTGTTTGGAGGAAATTATGGTTTCCAAGACATACAGCCAGGAAACAAAGATTCTGGGTGGCAGTAACACTGGTGGGACAGGCAAGGGAAGCAGAAGGACCTAACAGTGGGAGAGAGTGAAGAGAAATGTGAAATCCAAGCAGGAAAACCCTTTGCCATGCTTCAGGCTTATTTTTGCATTCAGAGGTGTAGGGCAAAAAGCAATACCTGCAGAAAAAGCCCTTTTTTGAAGACCATCAGAGCATGCTAGGAGGATGCTGCAGCCACTGTCTCTGTGGCCAAAGTGAGGGGCAAAGCCACAATCTGCACAGGGATGGGCTCCAGGGGTCATGTCCAATAACTGCATTGCATTGAGAGTTGGGTCCAGTGGGTCCTGAACCCCACATGGGGTGTCACAAACAGCTGGGAGAGGGCACTCTCAGATGCTGGGCTGGACACGTATCACACAAGTGCATTAAAGCTGATCCATAGCGGGCAAATGCCCATGGGCCGTCACGGGAGTACTTCAGTCCCTGACTAACTAGCCCTGGGAATATGTGAGTGCTTGTGCCCTGAGTGTGAAGCATGACTCGTCTAGGGTGCTGAGGGCATGCAGACATGAGGAGCAGGCAGACACAGCCACAGTGGTGTGCACACACACAGAAACCCCGCACATGTGGGGTGGCATCAGCCCTGCCACATACAGCTGTGGCTCTCACCTTCAGGAGGCGTCTCCTACACATGGTGAATGAGTATCAGCATGGCTCCTGCACTCAGAAACCATGCATACGCAGAGAAGTGAGGGGTGCCAGGCCTAGAAACTCCCATGTCAGGAGCTCTGATGAGGGTGTGGCCCTTTTGTCTTTGCAAAGGTGGTGAGCTGCAGTGCCTGTCAGAACTTGTTCTGTGCCAAGGGTAGGTCAGCTTTCCCTTGATTTGAGAAGATGTTGGCATGTGTGCTTTCTAAGCCCAAAAAACAGTCACTACTGCACTGGATCTTGTCATGGACAGTCATGGTATCCTTCTGCTGCCCTGTGATTTGCAATTTCTATTTTATTTTTTACATGAATTCATGTTCTTGCTGTCTCCAGAGAATTTCTCCTAAGTAAGCTTTGAGCAAATTTACCTTCCTTCAAATCATAAGCACAAATACCTTTGATATAGTTTTTCTGCTACTGGGGTCTCTATATTACTCTCTTGGTGTAGACTCTTTTTTAAGAAGTTAAGTGCAAGCCCATTGACCTGCAGCAGAACATTTCTTTTATTTCTGAGGTCTCTTTTATAACCAGTTTGCATATTAGCACTATTCATTAGCATCCAGTCAGATTTTCTTTTTACAATTACTGTGCAATGCACTTCCTTTTGTAGTACCTGAAGCTTGTAAAACAACTCAGTTTGCCTCCCAGCGGGGAAGAAGGTATCTGTAATTTCTTTTCCATGTTTGGAGTCTCTTGAAAGCGCTAGAAATCCCAAATGCAGTAACTTGTGGGTTTTCTGTCTTAGAGAATTAGGATGTCTTTGCATTACTGAGCAAGCAAACATTGAGCAGTGCTTGATCAATAAGAGGCATTGCCAGAGGTCTGGTATAGTCTTCCACAGCTGACGGTAAGTGTTGCTATAGGCTATGGAACTAGGAATATAAAATGTCAAATGACAGTAATAATTCATGCATCCTGGGACATATAAAATCAACAGCATGTCAATAGCTGTGGCATACTCTATAGAAAATATGCAGGATTTAGATGTTGCAGGAGTCTGTTTTATTTTAAACCACACTTCCTTGGTGAAATATAGACTTTGCCTATTTCTTAAAAGCATTTCTTTTCATTTTCATGTTCCTACTTCTCTATTAAGATTCTAAGAGCCGTGCAGCTCAAAAGGGGCCCTGAGATTCTAAAAGAAAAATATGTGTATTTATTAAAGAAAAACACATAAAATATTTATAAAACAGGGGGTGCAATACTATTTGAGATTCATGGACCATTTCAACTTTCATAAAAGCAAATATGGTTCTCAAGTTGGCTTCACCTGGAATCACACTCTACTAGAGGGATTACACTTGAGGGATCTGCCTTAAAATGAAACTTATTACAATCGCTTTTCATTTTCTATGGAAAGAGACTATCTTGTGAAATAAGTTCTTCAATGTTCATCTTCCTAAAAAATATTTCAGGATAATTAATATTGCTTGTCTCTTATGAAAAGATATGGAAGAGGGTGAATTACTGCATCTGGGAGCGTACATCAGGCATATGAAAAAAGACTGCTGCTTGGGAACCTAGAAGTGATGGCTAAGGCTCCCACAAAAAATTCTTGAGATAAAACTTTAACAAGAAAATGGAAAAAAATATCTTCAAGCAGCTCCATTCTTATGCTTTCATCTGTGTGCTCCTGTGCACCTCAGCTGTGGGTTGCCAGGCCTCAATTTCTTTAAATCTGCCTGAAAGTGGAAGGGCAAGACAGAGAAGTTGCATGTCACTCATGATTATATGAATATAGGCCTTAATGTGCAGGTAATACTTCTAAAAGAATCTAAAATGTTAACTAAAAAAAAAAGAGAGAAAGAGAAAAGGAAAAGCATCTCAAAGAAGCCCACCACGCATTATTTCAATCTCCCCCTGTGAGAGGGTGAGGATTCAGATGCATATGAATCATCTGCTTCTCCATGTGACAGCAATCCCTCCACTTCAGAATTGCATAGTCCTGGCACTCAGTTGTCTAGTTGAAATTTTTTTAAAGCTACATATTCAAATAAAATGTCTTAAATATCATTTCCATTATTTGAAGACCATAAAGTGATTTTGGTGCAGTAGACTGTACTTAAGTACACAGGTTTTAGTAGATACATTGGCACATCTTGCTGAAGATAGCATGAGGCAAATGTTGATGGTGGAAGTAAAACTAAAGAAAAAGAAAAACAAACAAGCAAAACACCTTAAGCCTACTAACTGTCTGAGATCTTAGAAAAGGATGTCTTTGTTCTGACAAGAGCATTTTGGCTTGTTCTGCTTCTTTGGCTTTGTTTGGGGAGGATGTATTTTACAGACCTCCCATGATACTTGGCAAATGTAAAGCTGTCACATTGGATCCTACTTCTCTTTGTATTAAAAGAATGTCTGTGGTGTTTATGTTATGGGGGGAAAAGTGCTATTTCTACTTATTGTATTTTCATTCTATCTTTTCTTATGACTGTACTGTTTGCCAGCAGCCAAGGGGCCACTTTGATGCTTGCTTTGATGCCATGGTTTATTGTGTTGCACAGTTGAGCCTATGGTTTTCCTTTATAATCAGAGCTGGTGTACTGGGTGGAAAAAAAATAAAGCTTTTCTATAATTATGGTTATCTCATAGAGTCTGCATTTGTTATAGCTGCTGGGGTGCTGGAAATTGGTGTTTGTAAATACCTATATATTCTGATTTGTTTTCAATCTCAGAGGTGTTTTTGTCTATTTCTATTCCACACCCCTGGCCACGCAAACAAGCAGGCTTGCCTACCTGCATGCTGAGCAGCTATTGCCTCAGGAAGATACCAGCCTGCATATGTTTCCCAGGTTATTTGCATGGTACAGCCTTCACCTTGTTCTCTCTTCTCACTCTAAGTGATTAGCATCCAAAGAAAACCAAATTAATCTTGTATCAGTTTACCCAGGAAAGCAAGTAGCCAAAATAACCAGACCATCACTGCTGACAGCAGGGACAGAGGGCAGCCCTCCAGGGTTCAAGTACACCGCGTGCTGCCCACGGCCACCACACTGCTCCCAGAGGTACGTGGTTTCACCACGGGTCCTGGTGTGCCTAATGACACTCTTTTGTGCCCACACAAAGACTCACTTGCTGGCTTTGCCTCATGCTCCATGTGGTAGTGCCAGTCAGGACTTGTGCAATACCCACCTGGATATATCTACTGCCTTTCTGCATATCCTGTGGCCCTCTGTGGACTGATAAGGAACCATTCTGTTTCCATTTTACTGATGGAAAAGGAGAGACTTTGGGAGGATGAGTGATTTGTCCAGGATGATACAGCAAATCAATGTGAGAAAAAGGGATCAGGCCATTCCACACAGGAGTGCCTTTAATTGCCCTATGGGATTCCTAGGAAAGGCATGCAGGTCCCCAAAGAGGCTGCTTGCATCGCAGGAGTGTTCCTTCATTATTTCTGTCAGATTATTGCTGTGAACAGTGGAGAAATGCAAAATGTATTATTCATCTCTCCTACTCATAAAATCAATATCTATCAAAATACAAATACAATTTAAATCAAAGGGCACTTGTTGAGTGCAGATCCTACTAATTAGGTATGATTTTCCAACAATTTCTTAAATTATTTATCCAAGGGATGGCTTGCAGGCACTTTATATGTCCCAGAGCGAATACTGTAAACCTCTTGTCATGATACAGCAAATGTGAAATGTAGTGTAATGCAGTGTGATTTGTAACCTTGATGAACTAATGCAATATCAATAGACATCAATCTCTGCAAAAAAATATCTGCTCATCATAACATCTAACAAGATATGCCAAAAGTCAATAATCTTGTGAAATGGACACATATCAATGAAGGTTACAGACTGTGCTGCTAGGAATCAATTAAAAATTTAATACCCTCCTGAAATGGAAATTACTAAACACCATCACCAAAATGAAGATTTTCATCATGCGTGGACATTGGTCAAAAGAGAGGCTCCCTTCAGGCTGCCTATTGGCTCTGTAAGGAATTCCACTGTAACATGGCCTTCTTGTGCTGGTATAGAAGATTTTTGTGTACAAAAGGTTTACAGTTGTCAGTCAATAATGCAGATCAATGCTCTTCAATTTTTAATCATAAGAATTTTTCTTATGCAGCTTCTTTGGACCTTGATTTTCAGACTTACACTCCCATCCATCTTAAGATTCCACCACACCAGCTATGCATCAACTGAAAATTCTTGGTGCCATCATATAAACGTGATATCCTCTCACAAAATCATTTCAAGTTAGTGACTCAAAAGAACAGTATGAAATATCAGATACAGTGTATCTCAAATTTTTAAAACAGAATAAAATTTTCACTTTTTAAGCTTTTTTACTTTCCCCCTTGTCATCTGAATATAATTTAAAGGGAAATGTAATTTTGCAGCCAAAACTAAATATTTGAGTGTGGAGGGAGGTGCTGTGTCTTCAAAGACAGTGATATGCGAGGGGCTGAAGCAAAACTATCAGGCTTGAACTTTTAACTTGGTGCTTTCCTCAGTAGCCTTAATGGTGATCAGGCTCCTGAGAATGCCATCAAGAGCCTGAACAAAAAGCCAAAGCCGTAGCAGTCCAAAGTGCCTGTGTGCTTCGACTGCCACAAGCAGCCTGTGATCACACTGCACCGTTGGCAGTATTCAAGTGCAGTTGTGCAACCGGGGATGCAAAGCAGAGCCGTAATTCAGAATTTCATGGCATTTTAAAGCACAAGTTAGAATTTTAATGTATTTCAACTGTCCTTATTAGTTGCACAATAAACGTCTTTCAGCCAGTGTTCTGCAAATTTCTTCCTGGTGGTCTCCAAAAGATATGGTTTAAAAGTCAGAGCATTGGAAGTTGAATGCTGGGTGTGTGGAAGTGGATCAGTGTGCCTGACCTGATGCGAGGAATAAGGGATTCTGAAGAAGCACTGTGTTAACATGGGATAATAAGGATAGTAGCAAAAACTATAAAAAAAGCATGCCATTAATACATTGGATATATAGGGTAAATTCACCTTGAATTATTCAGCTGTTCTGTTTGTAATTTTGTTGGTTTTAATTAAAAAAAATAAAATTTCTCACAGTGTTCAATCCCAAAGATTTGAGTTAGAATCCTAGCTGCATCAAGTTAAAATAGACAATGCTACATTTATTGTTTTGCATTTTCTCATTCCATTTAAATGTGAATGAGCTATCTGGAAGGAGTATAAAAAATTGCAGATACTGTTTAGTGGTATATTCATCTTATCTCCATTCTCTTCTTCTGCCCAATGTCTTTCATGGATGCTTAAAAAGTGCACAATTATATATGTGATTGTGTATTACAGACTGCAAAGGTTATCTAAATTAACACCATGGGCTAATTTTATTTTAAATGGAGGGTGGGAGCACATCTGTTTCAAACAGCTTTGTAATATGCCTTTTGTAAGTGCAAATCACATACAATAATGGCCGCTTAAGTGAGCTCCTACAAGCACAACTACTTATTTGCAATAGTACTAACAAATGCATCTATAAAATGACACAACATTTTGGTGCACTGAAATAGGTTCCTCCTCTTCATTCCCCTTGAAAATTCAGCCCTGTAATATTGTTCAGTGTATGCTAAAGAAAACCATGTGTTCCTCCCCATGGAGGATGTGTTATTCACTGTATGACTGTACTGTCTGGGTATTTTGTATTTTGCTCGTGTCTCCCTTCGAGAAAGGCATGACATTTTTTTGTAGTTGTAACTAACACTGTTTTGCAGCCATGAAATATTATAGTTATATAACCTTATGAATATAATTGAGGTAATAAAGGCAAAGAAAGCAGTCTAGATTATATCTCTGGATTGTATTTACATGTTACGAGAGTGTGGTTTAGCTGTATAGCCCGTTGATGATTTAGGAAGGGTACAGTTTGGAGATGATCACACATGGAAGGCATCAGATGAGAGGCTATAGTTTATATATGAGCTTACATCAAAGAGCTCACTAATAGGGCAATATACTTTTTTTCCACAGATGTCCTTTCCAAAGATAAAGGTGTGTACAGAGGGCAAACTGAAAGTAAAGAAATAGAAATGTGTTCATTTGACAATTTTCTAATGTAAATGATTTTGCCTAAAACTGCAGAAGGATTTAAATCTTTGCAGAATAGCTTTTGTGTCATGGAGCTAGGGTGGCAGGGGACTACAGCAGTGTTGCCTGGCCTTTGTTAAGGTGCAATCTGTACTGTACCTGTTCCGTGAAACATGAAATTGCAATTATATTTATTTTTCACAGAGTTATCTAAGATATGGACAGAAACCACAGGATTTGTCTGCATATGTAAGAGAATTCTGTAATAGCTGAGGAGTTGAAGAAATCTATGTGGAGGCCTTAGTTAACACCCTAAACCAGTAGAGCATCCTCACAAGATCTGTTTCCAACTCTGTTACCACTGAAATCTGAAAGCAAACATTAGCAGCCAAGAACATCATGCTAATTAATTGCCTCAGGAGGACACAATTTCCAAGACATAATGAAAGATGGAATCCAGCTCCCATACGTCCCATTTGATAGCCCACAAAAACATCCCCACATTTTTCACAGAAACAGTGCAAATGTCCAACTGCTTGTCTCTGAGCTGAATAAAACTAATCACCAGGCCCAGAGGTGGAAATGGCTGCTCATCAGCACCCAGCCTGATAAGCCAGCCCAGGATCTGTTGCTGACGAACCATTTCAATTTAGAATGTTAAGGCATCTTCAGGAGGTGACAGCTGAACATCAGAGCACCTCTGTTCTGCCCACAGAGCAGCATTACCCTTGCCTTGCATGCAGCTACCCTGTCACATTGCTGGTTTATTTAAAAAAAAAAATTAAAAAAAGCATGTCATGTTCTTGGCAAAATACTGGGGAGGAGACAGGCGTCAATATAAATGTAGTCACAGATATGTGCCAGGGCTGCATTGCTGTGTTACAGGCTTGTTCTTGCTTGAACTTGAAATTCCTGTAGATGGGATATTTATGCCAGAATGACAGTGGTGTGTAAGAGTGAGGGCCTGAGAGCCTCAGAACTCCCTGGAGAGGCAGCCCTGTGTGTGGGAGCAGAGCCCTGTTTTGAACGGGGATGTCTCATCTCTGTGTGGCTCTAAGGCATACGGAATTGTTCAGCTGGCTTAAAGACATAATGTTTCTTTTTAATATCTATTGTTTGAAGGATCCTTACATGCATGAGAACATCTGTAAAGACCAGCATACTGCTGTGGCTGTACCCACAACTTGCCACGTGCAAGTGTCAGCACAAGAAGCAGGCCTTCCTTTGGTGATGTGAGGCGTTTAATGTAATCTCCAGCTTTGTTTGAATAAAATTGAATATTCAGGTTGTTGCAGCAGACCCGACTCTACAGTTTGAACATCTTTTGCATGTCACAGCAACAGCTCCAGCCCAGCTTCCTTGCTTAGAGGATGATAGAGAATATCTCAGTGGCCACTGAGCAGACCAGGAGGCTCAGTGCAAACAGGGAAGCAACAGGGTAATGCAGCAGGACTGTGACAGATTTTGGTGTCTAATTCAGGTTTTCTGAGCATTCCTCTATCCACCCAAACATCATTACTATTTGTTAAAGTGGTCAATTCTTGGGAACATACAAAATTTTCACTTTCTTCTTTTGCTTTTTACATATGTTACATGTGGAACTGCTAATATTAAAAGAGTATTTAGACATCTTATTTAGTTGAAATGGGCACAAGAAAAGCAGATACAAATTGCACAGCAAATTTCCACCCTAAATATTGAGGAAAATATATTTTATTCTGTGTATCCTGAGATTAAAGAGCAAGAAAAAAATAGGAAGTTCAAGATACATAATTGTAGCACACCATCTATTGTATATTTCCTCAAGATCTCTCCAGTTGTACAGAATAATGGCATTTCTGAACTTGAATAACTTCCACACAGAAAGGTACATCATTTTGATAGGACTCAGTGAATCATTTAAAATCATAAGTGCTGCCATTATGCAGACTGTGATAAAGTTAGAGACAGGGTATTTTTCTGCAATTGGTCTTCAATTTCACTCTAGGCTTTAGGTGACATAAAGCTCAAAAGGAGCTCCTGGTATTACTGTTCCAGAGATGAGATCAACACTTATGAGTACATGTTTTGATGACACTGCTTAGAAAATTGAAGGGATTATTATTATGGAAGGACCAAGGTGATAAGTACTGTGTTATATATGAATAACTGTCTGTCAGACAAGCCAAGAAAGGTCATAATCCATTATATTAATGTCATAAATGTTATCACAAACTGACATCAGGATGGTAAACTGGGATTCTTGAACTTTTAAAGGTGCTGCTGTTCTTAAATGACAGTGTCCTAGAAAGACAAGTTTAGTATTAATTTTTCTCTCAAAATAAAGGGCTTTTAAAGATTTTCAGCCTAATTAGAAAAGTATTTCAAACATTCATTTCTCTTTAATTTAATTTCAAAGAATCTGGCTGAATTGTCAGAGCAGTATCCAAGACAAAAATTAAGAGATAAGGGAGGAGAAACCAGCAATAGAATTTATGACTATTTACTGTCCTACATTGATTTATTTGAACTCTACCTTCCACATCTGCCTCACTCGGGCATCTCCAGGTCTCTCACCCACATCCTAAGGGCCACTCTCTCTGAGGAACAGGGGAAGCAGGAAGACACAGGTGGGAGCTCCTGCCCTGGCTGCTGACGGCCCCAAGCCAGGACTGCATCCTTCTGCAAACCACTCCCCTGACACTAATTTTTTTTCCAATATAAAATATGAGCTGGGGTGATAGTCAGGACTGTATGACAGTGGAATGAGAGAGTGTAAATCATATTTCATATCTTTTGTTTTGCTGAGCATTTTGACATCCACAGTGAGCAGGCAGCTCAATGGATGTCACTACTGCATGGCTCCTCTGACTTTACCCCAGGCTCCTAGGGACAGAGCAGCCTACCCTTTAGTGGGTCTTTCTTCTTGACAGCACTGGATGCTCCATTCATTGCTGACCACTTAAGAGCCAGGATTAAATTATTGTCCCTTCTTGTAAATCTGCTCACAACATAGGCTCCCAAGCAAGAGAAAGGGAGGTTGAACTTCGAGCCCATTAAAAATCAAAGCCTTGTGTCCGCAGTTGTTAGCATTACACATTCTACAAATTAATGCTATCACCCTGAAATATGAGTGAATTGGAGGTGAAGCAACTACCCAGTAAGCACTGGACCACTCAAGTTCCAGTGTCTGGGGGAATGGTATGATAAATTTCAGAAACGCAAGAGAAATTTAAGGTGAGTTTTCACATGCCATGCAGAGGCCAAGAGAAAAGCAAGGTAAGTACTTCTGGAAAGTGCCATGCTGCATTTACTAACTACACCAGATCAGAGCTATGGTTTTATGCCAGACTTAAAATGCAACATGTCCAGCAGACTCATACTGAGGTATGGTTGTGATAACATTGATGTAGGCAGGACACAGCCACCAGTGAGTCACCACTTCACTTCCTCCAGGAGCTGGCTGTCTAGAGGAGGAATCCCATTGCACTGTTCATCTAGTCTGGCTTGTAAATCACCCGTCTAGTCTAGCTTGTACAATCTACCAAGAAGCCATGTATGTACCATGCAGGTAAATTTTGAGAGTGAAACCAGTATGGGCCTGAAATTCTATAAATAACTGCAAATCATTACTTCAAGTGGGAGCATAATGCCTGTAACCACAGGCTGGAAAATACATTTACAGACTATCAAATTATCCTGGGATAATAGTGTAATGCTTTTCACTACTGTATTCTGTGTTTTTATAGCTGAGCAAATAATACCATACCTGGAAGAGGGTCAGAATTTCACAGAGAAGAGATTTTGCAAGTAGAGTGCTTCCACAGGAGGGACTGCTTTTTCTGTGTTCTTTTAGGGGAACATTAAAAAAACCGCAACAAACCAAAAAAGTTATTTTTTTATGACTCAGAACTACACAGAATAACATCTGATGATAACCAAAACCTTCAGACAATTTGTCTATTTTATAATATAACCTGAAAAATGCTTTCTTGTTTATATGTGGTTACTTCTCTCTGTGATTGCATCAAAATTCTTTTGATCATATGTGTTTTCAGAACTGACAAAACCAAATCAAGTAGCTAAGATGCTACAGCAGTTTGCATGCACAAGTGCTGTTTGAAAACAAAATTTTTCAAGCACATTTTTAAAATAAACAGAGTGGCCTTTGAAATTTTGTAACTAAAGCCATATATATATGGCATAGTGCTGCTTATGATGTCCATAGAAGTATATGACAAGCAAAGTGCTTTTAGGTATATCAAAGAGCATTAACTCCAGCACAGCTGGGAATGTCCCCAGATTCACTTATGAATGCATATTTCTTATATCCAGTATGTTAACTACAGTTTAATATAGCCTTGGTCATTGAGAATAATCCCTGGAGTAAGCCTATTAGGTGAGTTTTAGCATCTACATTTTTCTGTTCACATCTGCTTGCCTGACATATGTAATCTGCCTGGATGTCACAGTTTACATCCTACTTTCATTGAAGGATAATGAAACTTGATCAGTATCTTTATCTCCTTCTCTGTCCCTCCAAGAAGTATTTCTGCTTGTCAGCTTCTCTTTAGCAGCACTCTCTGGTGTGATCCTTAGCCAGGTCCTTTACTACAGGGTAGTGCATGCAAGGCTTGGAGGAAACTGTACAATTTATCATTGTTTGTGCAAAATGGGTGCAAAAAGTGTTACTTCAAAAACTGTAAGAAAATAAAAAGTAATATAGTAATTTCCTAACCTGAATTTTCTGTACTTCCTTTTCTGTCTGGTATATCACTATTTTAGCAGCAGTCAGTAGTTGCTTTCCGAAGACTTATGTGTCTGCTTGAGTCTTACAAAACCAAATTATAGGCACCTCAGTAATTTTAGAACAGCTTAATCTGAGAGGTAAATTAAAATTAGGGAAAATTAGACTATTTCTAATGAGATGGTTATTACACTGAGTAATGATGATTATTGGTTCTGCTTAATAAAACTGTCAGCCAATGCAAAATATATATTACGGGAAATTACATTACATTATATTTCTATCAACTCAGAAATTCGGTGTGTTGCTTTCCCAAAAACCAGTGGCATAATGAAATGTTAGACAGGGCTTCTTTTTCCAAATAGGATCAATCATGGAGCTTTTAGAAAGAGCTTTTTAAAGCCCTAATCTAAAGGCCATTAAATCTAATATTAGAAAGATTTCTGCTGACTTCTGTGCCATGTAGATCAGGACTTCACTAAGACAAGCAGTGTTCTCTCCTACTATCTCTGGTAGATACATAGAGAATACTACAGTGATGAATATTTGACTATATTATTAGCTTAGTAAAGAAGAAAAAATTGCAGACACACATTTGTAGCCCCCTTGCTTCACTGAGCCCATTGCACCTGCTTTTCTGTTCTGATGTACCTGGTGAATTAGTAGATGGGCTCCATAGGGTGAGCTACGTTCTTTATTTCCAAGATTAAAACAATGGGGAATATTATCTATTGGCTAAAAATGAGATCCTGCTGTAGAAACTTTGCCCCAAATGCTTAGAGGTGAGGCAGCTTCCCAGAAGCCTGTTGGCTGTCCAGAGACACGACTGGCTGGGAAATCTGAGTGCTCAGTATTTTTTTGTTTAAAAGCAGGCACAATTTCAAACCTTGCCTTCAGCAAGGACTGCTGTCCTGAGAAATGAGAGGCATCCCTCTGGGAGGATGGCTCCCTGCACATGCATATGGCAGTAAACTTTTGAAATGGAAGGAAGGAAGGAGTGGGGAAGCCAAGATTGTGTTCCTGCTACCACACCTCTGTGTAGGCTTTCATCAAAAAGGATATGTTTTTGTGGAATAATTTGAGATAAACTAAGCCATATTTGTCTTACAGAAAGATGCTTATTGCAGCTACAGTAGCAATATATTTTATAGTTTCTGAGAGAGATTAAATAAGCAGCAAAAACTGCATGACCCAGTATGTGCCTATGCTAACTGACCCTGTGAACCATGGCAGATGGAGGTGAATGAGTCTTTCTGTGGTGCATGTTGAAACCTTGAGAAACACAGATTTCACCCTATAATTTTATTTTTGAGAGCAGTCAGTATTTCTCTTACGAAGAGCAATGTATTATCTCAAATGAGGATGATAACATGGTTAATAAGTCACAGCATATGTGGTTCTAAGGTTTCCATCATGCTTTGAAACATTTATTAATCAACAAGATTTCTCCTTTTATGAAGCCCATTTCGTTGAGTTCCATAAACCAGGTTCAACAGTCACAATTTCATTAACATTATATTGTTGCCATGGTAATGTGGTACCAATTCAATTGATGGGCTTTTCATCCTGAGCTTATTATAGAATTGCTCTTCCTGTCAAAGATACATCTATATGGAAACAGCAAACAGACATTATCATTGGAGTACTAGCACAAAATATCATCCTATGCTAATTTGGATAGGAATGTATCACGTTACTGGCACCAGACACAGAAATCATCAGAGACAGGATAGAACTTACCAAACATCGTACAGGGCAAAGTCACACTCCAGAATTAAGAAAGCTACTTCCATTGTTTGCTTCAGTATCTGAATTTGCTATTGCAAAAGCCCTTGGCTGTACTGTAATCATTCTCTGAAATGCTATTGGGAGGGCACAGTGCAAGTAGTAATATTGGAGGAAACTAAAGCAGTAACACACTAAAGAATAAAATGTGAGCTGAAGGTATGTTCGTCCTTCTCCTGTTTGCATGTTCTGCAGCATGTTTTGGGGAAATAGCTACCAAATGCAAACACCTTGTTTTCCTGGTCAGTAAAACTGGGATAATGACCCCTTTCCCCCTGTGCAGAACACCTGGTGTACACCAAATAATGAGTGATAGCTGGTACTACGAAACACTGTTATTAAGTGAAGTAGCAATGCTTTTAACAGCTCCAGGAAAATACACTGCACAGATCTACAATTTGAGACATGTCACTAGGAGAATCTGGATCCATCCAAGGAAACACAGGAGAGCTGGCAGACTGAGCAGGTAACACCACATATGCACTTAGGCAGGAAAGATACTCACATCATTAAAAAATCATGACACTTTGGAGTTTTGTTAAAAATAAAGAATATTTTAGGCTACAATATCTGTATCTGCAGCAATCTGAGTAAGGAAAGCAACAACACAGTATAAGGCAACAGCGGGATGGCTTGTTTACTGTATGATAAAACATTTTCTTGTGTATTTTCACTGCTTTTTGATGATTGCTTCCTATTTAGATAGGAAAAATCTTTTTCCATCTTGACACATAATGTTCAGTCTATCATTTCTTAGCTTAATCATGTTGTGTCCTTTGCAGCAGCAAGGGTAAATTACAGACAGGGTAGTATTCAGTATAATCAAAGATGTGTTCCGTTTTACATGATAAGTTTTGTCTGATTTACAAAGGCAGTATCTTCTCCAGCTGAGCGAGGAAAGAGAGACCTTCACTTGCAGATAAAAAAAAACTCAGGGAAAAGGCTTTTCCTCCATTAGGAACCTATTGTCCATACAAAAAAACGCCCCAAAACTATTGTTACCACTATTATCTATTTATTTACCCAGCTGAGACTGGGACTTATTGTGTTAAGCACAGCAAAACTATGGAGTGCCATAGTCCCTCCTTCAGATAATTTATAAGTTTAAGAGCTGTAAGAGACACCAGAAAGGAAAGAAAAATAGAGAGGGAGACACAGATTAAGTAACTGACTGAAGGTCAGAGAAGTCAGTGGCAGAAATAACGCAGGTCTCCAGTCTCTGTACCCTCATTGGGATGTCTGCCCTGCTGAGGGAAGGAGGGAGACATTTGGAGATATCCTCCACCAGATTCTGAGGGTTCATACTCTAACTTGTACACAGAACCATACTTTACACCTGAACTCCGATGGCTGCATCTGTGTTGCTGAGCAGGGGCAGCCTGAGGCAGAGCTTGAAGTCAGCTGTGAAGCCCACCCGTATTACCTATTAAAATACCTTCAGGCTGGCTCCAGGGCATCCCTGTTAATCCTCTCAGGGACAAAGGCTCAGGGATACCCTATGTTTTTTAAGCATGTTCAAGGGCACCAGGGTCAGGGTACCTGCCAGAGAAATATTAATGGGCTTCAACACCACTACCGAAGCAATGGGGATCAGGTTTCTTCCTCTTTGGTAGAGACTTCCAAATCCAAGCCTGAACAGATGGAGGGAGGGAGGCGGGGGAAATAGAGGAGATTTTGGTCACAAGAGCAAGAAGTCAGTTTACACCAGAATTAGAAGGCTTTGATCAGGAAGAAATATGATATTTTTGATTAGGAAAGCATTGTCTTGGAGTTTTTCTTGCTTTCTCCTTCTCTCTCCCTCTCTCTCTTTCTCTCAAAACCATATATAATATAAAACCCGGGTGAAGAAGCATTCATCTTCTGATCGGTAAATGCTTCCTTCCTCTGTGTGGTGCCTGCTGACTTTACTGCTGTTGCAGCCTTTTAAAATGTTTCCAGGAAATCTCATTAAATTTTACTTTTTTTTTTTTAATTAAAATTAAGGAATCTGAAGAGAGTTTATAATAATCTCAATGTAACTTTTTAATAAAAATGGCAAATAATAGGCTAGCATAGATTTGATCTCATATACATATTTGATAAAAAATCTGATTTATAGTAGGATTTGATAGCCAGGGGTCTATTGTCATCATATTAATGAATATAAGAGTTGGCAGCTTTAAAATAGCAATATTACAGTAAGCCTAACTTTTTTATAATGGTTTTGTGTTTTGCATTCAGTATTGATAAAGATTAAGATTTAGCATGCAGAAGTAATATCCATTATGATGGGATTGTCCACAGTGAATTGAGTAGGACATTTGCTTAATTAAAACAATTTATCTTAGATGATTTAAGAAGTATGTCCTACTACTGAACTGATGATGTAAATTAGTTTCCTATAATCAGTTCACCACTGATGACTCGTTATACTAAATAGAAAAAGAAAAAGGTAAGAGAAGAGTCGAAGGAAAGTAATAGATGCCACTGCTTGAGAATTTAAAAGAGCTTTGGAAACAATGATTAATTAATACTATGCCATGAGCAGGAAATATACGTAACTATACCCCTAATGCAGAGTACCTAAACAGAACCCTAAAAGAGTGCCTTTCAAACAGAAAGTTTGGAAATAAAAAAAATGAACAAATGCTCAGATTCCTACTCCTACCCACTGGATCTGTGCCTCAGAGGCACTTGCATCTGGGACGAAGAGCCTGGGGCAGGATGAAGCCCTGTGGCATGGTGTGGGGTGTCTTGTGGGGCCTTGGTAGGGGCTTTCCCTGGCTTTGGGCAGGATGCTGGGGAGCTGAATTGCTGTGGCTGTGGAATTTAGGCAGAGTGGAGAGCAAGGCCAGAGCTACAGGGAGGGCAGGAACTAGTGTGAGCTGTTCCTCTGCATGGTTTTAAATCTGTTTATAAAGACATATGGTGTGTTTTTATAAAAATATACTGTGTGGTTTAATCTGTTATACAAACATACTTTTAAGGGAGAGCCCCAATAGGTGAAATGTTTCAACCTATCTCAATGTTACAGCCATACAGCCTAAGTTTCATGGACTTCTTCCTTCCTTCCCGCCATGCTAAATGATCCATGGAAAGCTGTAGATCTTCAGTATGTGGGGACAATTTAACATCAGCAACTTCTGGGGGTGCTGCTACAAGGTAGGGCCATATCTAACTCCTTCAAACTTGGGTGCAGTGCTCACATGAAAAGCTTGTGACTCCCACTGCAGAGATCTACTTGTCTGCATTTTGGGAGACCTCCTGTCTGTGAGGCTGCCCCCTGAGACAACTGGACCTTCGATCAGCCAGATCCACAAACCACTTGCTCAATAGTTTTGGCTGAGATTGTTTAATAAAATCTTCGCAGATAAAAAAATAAAAAATATTTCTCTTCTATGCCACAACTTGTTTATTCACTATTTCTTCTTGTCTCCTTTTTACACGCCAGGAATTTTTTCTTCCTATATACACTAATAAGAAGAAATGCTGTGACTTTCTCCAGTCATTTAAGTAATTTGTTTTAGTTCTAATGATGAGCATTCATCATGTATGTGACATTTATTGATATGTGTTACACTTCTGGAACACTAGAAAAATATCTGGCCTATCCTCTACTAATGCTTAAATGACATTTCAGGAGCAGAAACCACACTGCAAAGGGCGGGCTGGACATGTGCACAGGACAGGAGCTGTCAGTGAAGTGCATGGCCATGAATCTGGTTTTGATCTGTCCATGTAATTTTCCAGGTGAGACTCGGACTCTGCCTACGGTCTGTGCTCCCAGATGTCAGCCCCACGATGGCAGATGGAGGGACATCCAGAGCTTCCCCCAGGCACTGCACTGGGCGTTTGCTGCCCCCAGAGCTGCCACGAGCCACGGGACTCACAGCTGCCAGATGCCTGACCCAGCTCGACTGCTGGTGGAGATGTGTTTGGGCTGGCTTTGCCCTGCTTGCTGATGCCTGCCTGCCTTATTCTTCTGAGTTATGCCCCAGCCCACTCCTGTCCTGTTGTGCTTCTGCCTCTGGGCTGTATTGAGTTTTCAATTATCACAATATACAATGCAGATGCCATGTAAAACAGCCAGCATGGCTGAAGCATGCTGTACTCAGTAGAAACAGAGTTAAATAAAAGTACTACTATAATACCAGGAGGCTGATTGGAACCACAAGATACCAGTGTCAAATCCTGTGGCTTTTATGTTGGTAGATGCAGATTTTAGCCGTTAGAGTCTAGCTATCCAACAGATAACAACCAGAGGAAATGGATCTGGGTATCTACAATTGTGAGTAACTGATACACATTTGCCAATAAATGGAGGACTTGGTAAACTGCCAGAAGAAAAAAACATTTGAGATACCTACAAATATAATCAGGAATGTAATACGGGATAGCATCTAACTATGTGTAGCTTAAATAAACTCCCTGATTACACACAATACATTTAGATTACACACAATACATTTAAAGTGGCACATCAAGAGAGCTCTGGCTTCAGAGAACCAATGTATGGTTACATTGTCAACTAATTCAGAAAAGGAGATAAACAGCAAGTGTAGGTCTCAACTTAAGTGTTTGTACAAGCAGTAACGAGGTCCCAGATGATGATGATATTTTAATATCTATGTGGTGGTAAAATGCTATGACAGAAGAGGAAGAAAAAACAAAAAAATACAACAATGTCAAGTTAGCCTGTTACTAACTTCTAGAAAAGCTAAACAGCTGGAATTTTAGAATGTGTTATTTAGACAAATGTAAAGAGAACACCACATTCAGTGTGTTTTTCTCCAAAGAAAAATGAAATAGGCATACAGAGAAAATTATTATATTTAGTACTCTCAGGGCAAATTCTAGTTGCAGATTGTGAAGTAATTTGAAAATATTAATGAATTAGCCTCACAGCTAGTTTTCAGGTAGATAATAATGATAATTATTACAATCAATAAATATTAATTTTATCATTCTTGCTCAAAAGAAATGAGCATTGATGTATAGAGAATTTATGTGCTTGACCAAAGTCTGTGCTTTACTACTGTAACCATCCTTCTCTATAACTATTATATATTAAGATTACCCTTTTCCAAATACTTAGTGTGATATACTATTCAGTTTATGAGCTCTAAAAACCAGCCAACTGAGCTTCCTTGTGAAACAGTGCCAGTGAACCTCGCCATTTGCATTTGAATTCTCAAGCAGCAGCAATCTTGCTTAAAAAAAAAAAAAAANCATGAAAATCAGTACAAAATCTGTTAAGGCCCCATCTGTGACTGGTATCAAAATATCACTGAGAACGCTGAGGAACAAAGCTCATTCCAAGCCTAATGCATAGTATTTTTTGGTCAATGAAATTAATGCAAGTAGGGAAAAATGAGAGTCCATACCATGAAAAACCCTGTTCTTCCACTGAGGGTTGAAGGAAAGCAGCATTACTGCTATGTGTGTGGTCTTGGTTTTGGTGCATGTAGCCATGTTTAAACACTAAATGTTTTACACGGAAAAATAATCAGTGTGCTCATGTCTCCCTTTGATTGCCAGGTACACCTGCTGCTACTCTGAGGAGTGTCAAGGAATGAGTGATCTCTGGTCCTGACAAGATGAGGACTTAGATTATGTATGATTGTTACAAAAAGCGAGCTTTCATAGCCAGGTACCTGAAACAAAAACAAAACTCTACCCTTGCCTTGAAAATCTTTTAGAAACATATTTATTTCCTTCTGAATGGAAATATATAAAGGTTAGGGACACTTATTTGTATGCTATTTATATATCTCTTTGCATATTAATGAATTAACTCCAGGAGACAGGAGAACCAAAATATTAACACCATTCTAATGCATCGTATTATTTTTCATTCCCCTTTTTTAACTGTTCGAGTATGCAAATGTTCAGTTAACTGGTCCTCATGTTTTCTCTTTATTGAATTGCTTTCACTACGGCAAATAAATATTCATAAAGAAATGTGGACAATAAATCATTTAAAATAGTTCAAAGCCATTTTCTTTCTAGACTGCATATATTTTCAGCTGTAACTTGCCTTTAATATTTCATTCAAAAGACAGACTTGTAGAAGGACAATAGAGATAATGTGTCAAGTAGTAATTAAAACAGGGAGTAATGATTAAAACCATTTTGATCTACATTGTGCTCTGCCAGATTCATAATCTCCTGTTTGTTAGGATGACTTTCTACTTGTTTTATACAGAAGCTCAAAATAAACTTCTGTTTGAAGACACTGAGGAAAACAAAAGATTTCAAATCTGAGCTTGTGGGTCCAGACCCCTTCCCAGTTCTGGAGTTTAGGTATATCTTTACCATCCCAGCAAGATAACTCAAGCAGGCAGTGTCCCTCCTGCTAATATTGTGAATTCTCTGGAAAGTAGACCCAGACGCAGAGCAGAAGACAAGAAAGGGCCACTCCAGTGTGTACAGGTAACTGCAATCTATTTCACCATTTAGATTTAAGCCAAGAGCTTCAAAAGAAATAAAAGTTAAAGATCTGGTTGGGTTATACAAAGGATCTTGATTCAAATCCAAATGACAATTATGTTCCTTGTCTCATTGTATGCTTTGTCTGTTCATATACATATCTGGCCCAAGCTCATTATCTTTCAAGATCTGTTGCTGACTTTAGGCCCTTATTCAATAGAGCACTTACATACAGACTTAAATAAATTGATTTAGGAAAGCATTCCTCCCTGTGTTTAATCCTGGACAGACATGCAACTTTGAAATCAATGGGACAGCCCTGACCTTTGAATCTAAATGGTTGCCAAGTCAGTGCACTGATAAAAATATATTGAAAAAAGGTAACATCCATATCTAATCAGAATTTTAGTCTCTACTCTCGCAGGAAAATACCCATAGATAACACAATAGTCTGCTCAAGAAATCTGTTTTATAGCATTTATTAGAAAGCCTTAATTGACATTTTCTGTTTATGCCAAAAATACTGGATGAACAGTGTCATTCCTTGACAGTGTATCTGTAATATTCTTTAAATGAAAAAATAAAAGAAATAAAATAATAAAATAAATAAATAAATAAAAGTGCTGGCCCAAAGGGACATTTGTAATTATTCACTGATACCTTCTCAATTACCCACCACATGGCAATCCTTTGGAGGACAGGCAGATGGAAGGCAAGTCAGAGTGGATCTGAAATCCCATTGACTTGGAGACAATTGCATATAAAATACCACATGAAACTCCTCTCTACGAATAGGATTTATAAGGACTGTCTGCCCGGTCTACATATGGAATTTTGAGTGATGTTTTTTTACACAATGAGATCAGCTAGAGTAAAAACATGGATGTTTCTGGTGTCCTCATGTACAGTTTATACCATGCAATTATGGCCAAATCTACGAGATTACAAAAACCAGTTGGTAAAATAACTGATGTTTTGATTCTATGAAATAAAGTAGTCTTAAGATGGCAAACAGAAAACCAGATGTTATTTATAGAGTTGAAACATGGGCATAAAAGGGGAATTAGATTATGATAGGTCCCATCATGTCATGTAATTCAAACAATGGCAAGTATGAAGATCATAAGAAGATACAGGAAGAGTCAATGGGTGCTATTTTCCATACAACCATAGAGGAATACCATGATCTACATTATCCCATTGGGTTCTGGGGATAGAGTTTGGGAATAACAGATAAAAAACAGCTGTTCATTGTTCAGCTAGCTCATACATCCCGTGTGTCTGTTCTAATGCTGCTTACTTTTGCTTTAGAGGTGATGAGTCAGGAATATGCAGCTGCTGTGTTGTATGCTCATTGCATCTACATTGCCTGTCTCTTTGATCAAAGGGCAGACTATAAGGGGAAAGCACAGAGGGTCTTATCCTCCTGCATAACTCTCAAATTGCCAAAAAAATCTCCAACAAAAACCTCAAACCAAAAAAGCTAAAGCTCCCTTTTCCATCATGTTTTCTATCATGCCCCCATGGAGAACAAGGCTAGAACAGATATGAAATAACAGTGGCTGCCTTTGATAGGCATTTCCATATATAATCATGAATTGCAGCTAAATTTGCTGATTTAAATCTCCTGCCCGCAATGAAATCAATTAGGGCCTAGCAGGAGTAAAAGGCTTATACAGCATAAGGTGAGCAGGAATAGGTTAGAGGAAAGGCTTTTTCCAATATGAAGACAGGAGCACTTTAATCAGTTCTCTAGTTTCTGCTGAAATCTTACTGGTTTAGAGAGGTGAATTCCAGAGGTATGTTTTGCAACTGATTTAAAATGTTTGGGATTTCACTTTTTCCAACTTTCCTGATGCTTTTGATTTGAGCATAGTAATGGTTTTTCTGTCTTGCATGTAACTTTAAGGTCATAGAAAAAAAAAAGATCCTCCTCTCACTCCACTAGAATTTAGAGTGAAGGATCTATAAAAATCTCACCTGGTCTCTGTAGCAAACATAATCTTCTTATGCCTATTCCTGCTGTCAGAGTTTTTCTCTTTTTTAGCTAACAAAAATTCTGTATGTATCTGAAGGTCCCTTTGATGAGTTTGCATTTTAGCTTTATGTTTTTGGTTCTGCTTGCTAATACTGGGTCAAATTCTGAATTTTAATTGATTTGGACTGGTTTTGTCAGAGACAGGCAGTCTTTCAACTGCTGAACTGCTGGGTGCTTATCTTTACATTCTAATCAATTTAGCTTTACTCATTATTCTCTTTTACTAAGGAAAAGATTAGTTCAGTCTTTCTTGAACATCTAATAATAAGAAACATACCGAGGCATGCTAATCACAAGGAAGACAGTCCTACAGATGCTCAAATTCACACACTTTTAGCAACAGTTTAGCACATGGTATTGTAGTTTCCTATGGTGCAAAATAATTTCATCATGCCCTGACGTAGCACTCAGGATAATATGAGGCGAAATGTAACACAGAATAGAGTGACTTAATATGGAAAAAATATTTCTTAATGCTCATCCAAAGAAGCGGGGAAAGAAAAAATGTTTCCCAATACTAGTATATTTCTTTTTTTCCATGTTTACCTGGAAAACTTGAAACCACCAGGGATAAAGTGTGCATCTTGCATGTTTGATTAATTCTTTTGCATCCAAAGCATCTTTATCGAGAGGATGTCTAGGAATGATTTTTTTATTTTTTTATTTTTATTATTTATTTTCCAGTCCTCTGGCTTTTCTCCATGCAGGAGGATAATTCTAACTTTTAGCAGTTGTAGTCCATCCCCTAAGACTTAGGATCAATGAGACAGAAGGTGATTGTTGTCCTTTACATTCTAAGATTTACTTTGGTTTAAAAGTCTGTTTTGTGTCCTGTAAACACATTATTTACTAAAATAAATGCTGCAAAAGCAGCCATACTCTGCCTGAAAATTAACAAAACTAGATTGGCTTTATAGTCAAACATAAGCTGCTCATCACAGAGGAATGAGAAAAAAAGAGACTCCTGATGCTGTGAAGGTTAAAAGCAGAAGTTCCCATGGAACACAGGCAAGTGAGAAAAGAGTATGAAAAATAGGTGGTAGACTGGAGAGAAGGAGAGGGGATAACAAAACAAGAAGAAAAGAGAATTAAAGGCAAAAGCTTAGACCAAAGAAGCATGTGCAGCCCCAGGGATGTCCTTGTGTTTTCAGTTGTAACTTTTTGAAGTGCCACCCTAAACTCTACTGTGGTGGGTATATTAATAACAAAAGTGGTATCTGTACTAGAGTAACTTCAGATGCTCATTTACTTAAGTAGGAATTGAGGTGTTACATACTACAATTTTGCTCAAATAGACTCGTATTTTGAATATTTTTCCTTACCCTGGTATGCTAGAATAGCAACTATTAGCTTAGTTGATGCCTATAGGCTGCTGTGGAGTAGTAAAACTGAGCCCTAAAATAGTTGAGAATCTGGACTTAAATGTTCCCTTAAAATAACAGGCACAAGAATGGTCTGGTTTGTCCTTTAATTTGGCAATAGTTAATTGAGAATGTCTTTAATCAGTACTTCATGTGACAAACCTGATGCAACCGAGTAGCCTGCCTCTGAGAGGCTTGACAACAGAGATTTGCAATCTTCCTAGGACTCAATGGTATTTTGATGAATAATATTACTAGCAGGTTAATTTTCTAGCTAATTATTATCAAATACCTAAACAGACTTTCTGCAGTATTAGATATGCTTCGGGAAAAAAAATCCCTTCAGTTATGGGCAAAAGGAAATTACAAATTTATTGGTATAAAAACTTTCAAATCTTGAGCTAGTGGTTTATTACAATATGTTGGTGGTAAAATATAACACCTTATAGTTGCAAGATAATGAAAATAATGTGATTTTGAACTTAAAAATCATAATTCATGGATAGCATCCTAAATTGTATATTAAAGAATAAGTTGTAGCAATTTTAAACTACAAACTGTGTTTTCCTCTGACCAAAGGGATTCTATGCATTTTTGGTTTTGTTGAGTGCTTTATTTCAACCTTAAAACAAAACCAAAAAACCCCCTACAATACAAGTTAGCAAAATTCACAGGTCATTATAAACTTAACCCTTGTTATCCCAAGTATATTCTTCCTATTCCAAAACACTTGGAGGTTACACTTAGTCAAAAATGTTTCTAGTCTACCTCTCTTCATTGTATTCTTAGAAAGTAGTACGAGATGAAGGAACAGAGTTAAAAGGAAAAAAAAAATCTTGTTGAAATAAATAAAGCCAGCTATGTCATTCTCTACTAGTCTGCATCCTTTGAAGTTTATCCTGCTGATACCAAGGCTTGTCCCCCACAAGATCACAACTACATCTGTAGTGAGTGTACTTGCTCAGTGTTGGGTTACTGAAGCAGTGCAAAACTGGATCCAAGGAAAATTGGACCCTGACGTTAATGAAGATAGAGGGAGCTTAGCTTTATGTGGCTGGTATGTACTTGCAAAGCATATGACCCAAACACAGAGCTGTCAGTTTAAGGGTATGTTGGGAGAGTAGCAAACAAATTTAACAAACAGATGGGCCAGCCAGTCTGTTACAACATGGTTCTGCTGCAGGTCTGGCTGTGTGTGTGTGTGTGAGGAGGGGAGCTCCTTAGTCTCAATTGTGATAGCTCCACTGACTTTAGTATTTACAATACCTTTGTCTATAGGATTATGGCTAAGTTCTCCTGTGACTGAGAGAAAGAATAAAAAAGCTCTTTAAATCCTGTCCCTTTCAGGCTTATAACAAATATCCTGTGACAGTGACATAGGTTCTCTCTGCAGTAAATATGAAATTACAAGGATGCATATGTACATGATCTCATTGTCAGCATTTGACAAGCCTAAAAAAAATGTTTTGGCTATAGAAGCTATTGATGTAGGTGTTATGAGGCATGTGAGAAGGGTCCTTCAAGTTTTCAGAATGCTTGAAGCAGGAATTTGCTGTATAGGCTAGAAGGACCCTCTCTGTGACCCTCTCTCCCTTCATGAGGCCCAGACAAGCGGAGATCACACTTTCTAAGCTCGCTGCTGTGGCTGTAGTCCACTTAACTTGGGCATTCGGCAGGAAAGTGGAATGCAGCATAGCCTAAAGTTGCCATAGCGATAGATTATTATGCAGTTAGTGTAAAGTCTTGGATATGTATGTACTGCAATTAAAGTGATAATGGGTCTGAATATGGGGAAGAAGCTCTACTGGAAACAATCTTAAACCCTAACAAAACTAAACAACCTAAAGGAAAAAAAAACACAAAAACAAACAAACCACAACCCCCAAAAAACAACAGCAAAGGAACACCGAACCTTTTACTTTACATGTTTTGTGTAAGAAGTGGGCAGTTCCACAGCATCATCATTTGTGTATTTTTTTTAAAAATTTGTTAAGATCTAAACTTGCATGAGATAAATGGCACCCAGCATAATATAGTACATTTTTCTGTCGCATATATGTTTCAGTTTCAGTGGAAGTTGTTGTGTGAGACTTGTATGCAATACATAGTAAAAACCCCCCAAACTACCATACTCACAAATTTAGCCATAAGACTAAACAATGTAAACTCATTTTATTTGGTGGTAGAGGATTTTTTTTTTTTAAAGCATGGTGTGTGGCATTTTCAGTGGAAATAAGATGCCCTGCATTGATGGATAATGTTATAAAGGGTTAACTTCCAGAAGGAATCTGGTTTAGCTCAGATTTTTTTTTTATCAAATTGAGTCTGCTTGATTTGATGTAGTGATCTAATATGACCTTTATTAAATTAGAGAGAAAATGATGATGCAGACTGTTTGTCCTATTGACAGTTGCTACCTTAGGCTAGGATGGGAGTGAATTAACGTCTTGCCCACATTTTACAGGGACCTTGGGTAGGAATTAATTTCTCCTATTCATTTTGACCTTGCCAAGAAGGCAGTAACTGTTGCCAATTGTAAAGTTAGCCTATTTCACCAGTTCAGAAATAGCTTCAGGAATTTGCTCAAAACAGTCCAAGACAGATGACTAGCTTGCTATCAGCCCAGCAGTTTAGCAAGGACATAGGGATGTTACCACAAGTCATTTATATTATCTGAACGTCAGTATTCCAGTCAACAACTGAGATTGTGGATACTCTTTATCCATCATCACACAGCAACAGTTGGGGGCTATAGCTACATCTGAGACAGTAAGGGAAATTTGTTTTCTTCTCTGTAGTGTATAGGTCCTGGGTAAAAGTCATCTATATAGCAATGTAGGGAAGAGTTTTTCTTGAACTGTCCCATGGAAAACTCTGTTCTTTTTGCCCTATTTGCTGAAAAATACAGAGCAAAAATGTGCTGCTTATTGCTTTGGGGTCTTCTACTTAGTTTCCAGCCCAAGCACTATATTACTTTATAGCAATTTTTTATGCAATGTAAAGCGCTATAGAACAGTTCTTCTTCAGCAATATTTCATTTCTTGGCTTAAGTAAAGCATTCAAATTAATTAGCATTCAAGTGTTTGTCAGTGTTGGTGATTGTTGAATACCATTACAAAATTCAAGTTATAGTTGGGGGTTTTTGCACTGAAGGCTGCAAAGATCTGAATAAGACAGTAGCCTCTATTAGAAAATTACTTTCAACATATAGTATTTTAACTGTATTTAAATCTTGCAATAGGAGCAATACATTTCACTGTGTGTATGGCCACAACTGCTGAAGTTACAAACTAGTGTAAAATAATCATTTGCATTTAAATGGAACTCTCTGTAGGAAGCAACTTGCAGGCATGTGAAGAGTAGGGTTAAAATTGTGCAGAGTCCTTTTAGTGTTTACATAGAACACTGGTGGAGACAGGAAAGCTTTGCTGTTTTAATGGCTATCCAGTAAGTATTTAAGCTCCCATGGAAAAAGAAAATATTAATTTTTGTCTACTATAATAACTAAATGGGAAGATGTCTGTGAATATAAAACTAATTTAAGCTTTTACACAGCTAAACAATTAATGTAACTTGTAAATTGTCATCTATAAGCAAGCACATAGACAGTCCTCTGGGAATGTCATGCATTATATGTATTAGGGAGAAGAAAACTGTCCACATTACAAAATCAGACAAGGTAACAATCAGTGTTTTACCTTTTCTGTTAAAATTAAGATTTCTCTTGTAAACTTGCCTATCAAGCAGACTCATGATGAGAGTAGCACACAGTTCCTATCAGTTGCTATGGTTTTTCTTTTGTAGTGCTCTCATTAGTACTTTAATAATAGATGCTGCAATGACTGTCAGATTTTTTGTTTTTCTATTTGATCACTGGATGTAGTTGGAGGTATTAAAAAAGTACTAACCTAGCCTAAAACTGCTGCTGTTAGTTATTATACATTACCAAGTAAGGCTGGGATTTCACCCATGAGAGGAAGAAATGTATTGCAGAGACAAAGGACTAATTGCAATTACTTATAAGGACATAGTTACCATCAGTTACTTTATTTCTCTCCAAAACACTCAAACCTGTTTGTTCCACTTTGAACTATTAAATTTAAAACAATCCAAACACAATTTGTTTCAAGGATGTTAACCTGGTGGCAGTTTTTCTCTTAAAAAGAGTCATTTAAGAAAGCAAACAGTAGCCATTTTGTTTGTCAAATGTTTGTTTTATGATTCATTTGAAAAGCAATCAAAGTTAAAATGAGTTATGTTACAACTATAGAGGTTAAAAACTAGTAGTATTTTGTAAATAATTCAAGGGGCTGGTTTGTACATTTTCAGTATGTCTGGACAGTAACAAAACTACAGAATCCTTGAAAGTAGGCAAATAAATCTCCTGCTCTATGTTGTGATTGGAGAGGCAAATTTGTGTCAATAGTTCAGTGAATGTATTGCTGGTGTCTGACTATTTTGGAGGCTAATCTTCCTCTGATTTTACTGTGTGCTTCTGTTTGAAACTGCAAGCACAGAAGTAGTTCATTTTGCATAGCCATAAGCTAAGCGGTCACTCTTCATCCTCAACATGTACCTGAACGGATAAATAATTGCCGTTGCCAGAAATTATATATGTAGTAAACCCATTCTCTAATAGCTTGGCAGTTTGATTTCTTGGAGACTTGGAAGCCTTCTCTGCCTGGGGGAGGGAGGTCTGGAAGGTCAGTTTGCACAGACATCACCCAGTTGACAACTACAGGACTTTCTGGTGAGCTCAGTATCATTTTGTCCTACTTCATTGCCGTGCAATGAAATGGCTCCAAACCAGGTCGCATTCAAAGACAAACCTTGCCTTTGTCAGAAATTTGCTCTCAGAGGGGCACAGAAGGTGCAAATAATGCAGTGTGCTGGGCCTCACAGCAAATGGCCTGATCCTTCAAAACAGAACTTATTTTGCAGTCTTCTCACCCCAGAGGTGTGCATGTCTAGAAAGAGCACCCTTTGCTTCTAACACCCAGGGCTGAAATGTGAATGTGACATCCCTTCCACTACAACCATGAGATCTCGGAGGCAACTAAGGGATTTCAAATTTTCCAATCTTTGGGTTTTAATAAGAAAGGATAATTGGTCTAATGTAACTGAGTGGCTGCTCAGTATCTCTAAAATGAAATCCATCATACTCTTCCTATACTGTCAACCTTCTCTCCCTGATTTCAGTGCTCCAAAATCCCATCTTAATCTGAGATCTGTAACTGCTTGTATCCATTTATGCAAAATGTGTACACTTCTTAGTTTCTAAACTCTCAGACTTCTTGGCTATTCACTTAGCTAAAAGTCCAGCAACATGAGAAGCACACTAAGAGCCTGAAAGTAAATTGAGGCACGTACAGAGAAAAGATTCTCAGAGCAGTGCAAACCCAGGACACCAATTTAGCAGTTCTCAAGCTTAGTAATAGATATAGGATTTGCCTACAGATGCCATCACTGGAGACTGGAGGGGAGAAAAATAGCCAGATTTTTCCATCCCCTAAAATATCCTAATGAAACATTTGGTGGAATTTAAATAGGAAAACATTACGCTATGCCAGGAATAAGTTTTACTTTTTAATATTCCTTTGAATTGTACGATAGTGGTTAGCAAAAGATGTTTGTGGTGTGAAAATATGTGGGTTCGTTTTGCTTGATTTTTTTCCCCCCAAGATGATCGTGCTGAAACTTGCGGTCCCTGCTAGATATTAAAAATCATTAAGCACTCTAGGAGACAAGCTTTTGTTTACAGTGATACAGATGGCTGGAATAAATTAGTGGACTTACTAAAGAACAGCTCATTTTTAGTTTTAAATGCATTTGAGTGCTTATCAAAGCTCACATGGTGGCCATTTTACGTTACTTATTCATCCATTTGAGCTTTACAACTCCATGCCCAAAGGCTACATATGCCTAATGGTCAGAGCTTCCTCCCAACAGAATTTATAATTATGTGTATCTTGCACCTAAAGAGCATGGATACTCCTACACTGTGGCATACTCTGGGTTATCCTCTGTAGCTACTCTCTGAAGACCACTGAGTATTGAAGAGTAAATCCAATTGCAAACAAGCACATTAGAAAGGCAGTGCACATCTTCACTACTGTGAATGTTTTAAATTGAGCGTTTTCCTTAAATTGCTAAAGAAATGCATAGAGTTGTAATTATATACTGCAACATCAATGCTATTTGGGAAAGGTAGTCAGAGCAAGCCTCTTCAGTTAAGTCTTGAAATCCAATTCCCCTGTATTGGATTAGGACGAGTGAGGATAAAGGATGGCATAGTTACTCTATGGCTTTTCAGTTATGGACCTTTTAGGAACAGTACAGTAAATCCTCTCCCTCTCAGACTTCAACTTTTTCATGTGTATACGCTTGTTTCCTCCTTGACACCAGTATAGTGAAGACATGGAACACAGATATCCTCAGAGTTGATGAACCTTGCACTGGACTCAGCAGTGCTACTTCTTTCAACTTCAATACTGATTTGCCTTGCCCTGTGAAAGTTACCACTGCTGCTGCTATGACTCCTAGTATAAGAGAAGAAATCAAAATAAACCTGAGAAGCTGCTGGGAGCCTTTTGGAGCTGCTTGCCATCTTCATGGTATTTTCTTACTAATCTCGTTTCTCTTGGACCCTCTGCATACTGGATATATCATCTTTACACTGCTGAACTTGGCTAGGCCAAACTGAGAGGGCCAAAGCAGCAAATAACTGAAATACAAATCTCTGCACTGTCATAGTGAGGTACTTAAAGAGGGTAAAAGAGCAACTTGGATTCACTTCAGGCTTTTCTGAATCCTGTGAATTTGACAAATGAACTTGCTTAAGTGTAATGAGTTATCTGGATTGCTAAATTGCTAAATTGTCATTCAGTTGTTGGGCGATGCTAGCTGTGAGACTGTAACCATCACTCTTCATCACATGCAATGAATGAGGAACCTGGTCCTGGAAGAAAAAGAGTGTGGGATTAAAGAGCACCCATTAGGTTCCAGGTACATTTATACAGCAAATTAAAGTCTGGAATGTCTGCCTTTCCAGTATTTGTATTGATGTGAATCAGAGGCAGTTTTGATGAAAAAGTGGGGAGCTCCTTGTGCCATGTATCAGTAAACTGAAATCGCTAGTCTCCCTAATACATCACTGCCAGAATTTGAATGCTGAACTTTGAGTTTACAGTTTAACCTTTAGACTTGCAGATTAACTATTGAAATGGCTGAAGGAGGAATCTCCTTCTAGACTGCAGATTGTGTTCCTGGAACCATTAGAAATTAAAGGATATGGCTTTCCTCACTGCTTCCATGTCCTTCTTCACCCTCTCAGTGAGACAGCCATTCGCAGCACAAGGCTGTTGCTGCTCTGATAGCAATGAGTGCCTGAAGCTTTTCTGAGAAAGTTCACACGCAATTATTTCTTTGGCATGTGAGCAGATTTTACCTGAAGAGCACAAGGAACAGAAGGTTAATGGTAATTTTCAAAGTCCTGTAACTCAAACAAGCCTTAACAGCATTTCATGTCAAAAGTGAAAGTTAGGTGTTTAGCATCACTGCTCTGTTTCTGCTGCTTTCAAAATCCTGCTGAGGGGAGAAAAAAAAAATAAAATCAGAGGCTTAGCACTTCTTCATGAAAAAAGCCCAAGCTACATCTAGGCTGTGCAGCATTTCTCTTACCAAATTTTTTTAAAACATTTACTTTAAAAAAGAGGAAGTACTTATATTCTGATGAACGTTGTGCATGTCTCCCTCTCTCTGTCCATTTATTTCCTGAAACAAAGTTCAGCTGTAAACTTGCTCTGTGCTGATAAAAGCACTATTTGCATAACTGAGAATCCAGGGTTCAGATGAGTGATCCTTGGAAGGCCAGCCCTCCTCAGCTGCTGGGGAAAGCTGGCAAACAGCAGTAGGCTGACACAGACTGGCTGACTGCAGTGGTTTAAAAGCAGTAGGTTGATCCTCAGGAGAAATGTGTGGGAACAGAAATAAGAGGAGCCATGAATTAAGTAAGGCAAGGTATAGTTAGGTCTCTGAATCCTGTTCTCTGACCTATATTTATTGGCAGAATAAGTCTTGCTTAATTTGTAGGGAAAACTACTTCTATGAAATCTAAATGGTGTTACTGTTTACTGGTTTCACAGGTCAAAAATCCTACAGGTGTTAGGTTCATTTGACTTGCCAGATTATGTGGGGGCAACCAAGCATTTATAGCTTGCAGAATAAGACAGAAGATGTGTGTAATGGAGAGTTCAGTGCCTGCTGCTAGTCTCTTTTAATGTGAGTGTTTCTTGAGGAAAAAAATGGAGGCAAAATGTAAGTGGTTGGACCCAAAACAGTTTATTATTTCATATACATGGAAATAGTCCTTGTGAAAATGACTTGTGCCTAATGCACTTGCATAGTAAATATAGGGCTGTAGGTCAGGGACATACACAGCCCAGCTAGCATCAGAGACCATTGAGATGCTCAGCAGTGTCAATATTAGTGAAATGAACCAAAGACTCTTGGATTTGTTAAGATAAGTACTAGCAATGCAAGAGATCCTGCTTCTGATTTTCCTGCAACACTTTAACTGCTTTGCATGGACGATTGCTATCAGCATGAATTCTTATGCAATGGTGTTGAAGCAGAGACTTGAGAAAACAGCTCTCACTTGAGACACAATCTTATTTCTCCACATCTTATGAGGGGAAAAATAAACCTCCACTGGTCATCTCAGAAGTGTTCATTTATAGGGATGGAAAGAAATAAAATAATTACAAAGTAAAGAACAATCTCCATACTATTCTGTGAAAGGTATTCTCTCTGGAGATGTGAAGGGAAGAGAAAAGGCAAGCCAATTCTCTATTGCACTCAAAGGGTCATCAGTGTCCAGCAGCTACTTAATGCTTTTCCAGGCTTTTTTTAAAGCAAATAGAAGTGGGAAGCCCTTTTTATTTTTTTTTTAATCTGTTTTAATGCTGTAACAAAGAAGGGAATTACACGGAATTACACAGAATTAATAAGGTTGGAAAAGACCATGGAGATCATCAAGTCCAACCTTTACCTAGGTTAGCAACTTACCCAACATCAGTCTAACATCTATACCATCTAAACCATTTAAACCATCTAAACCACTAAGTTCATCATCTAACCTATCCTTAAACACATCCAGGGATGGTGACTCCACCACCTCCCTGGGAAGCCCATTCCACTGGGAGATCACTCTCACGGTGAAAAAGTTCCTCCTGATATCCAACCTAAACCTCTCCTGAATGAATGAACGAATGAACGAAAGAAAGAATGAATGAATGAATGAATGAATGAATGCTAACTGGATGAATGCTATAAAGAGCATGCCAAAGAGCAGGTCTGGAGTATGTTTTGAGAAGGGTAGAATGGACCCAAAAAGTTGCCTGCCAATGCATATTGGGAAATCAAAGAGTAGTCTTAAACTCATTTATTCTTGTGAAATGGCGATAAAAGCTATTGTATTTTGGGGAACCATAGGTGTGGCTACCTGAAAGTGCTGTCCGGAAACTGATGTTACAGTGTTTGGTTTGTTGGATGACTTTTTGTTGTGGGAATGTCTTTTTCAGTGATACTATAAACACTGTGTTTCTGGTGTTAAACAATTCCAGTGTTTAGAAGGAAAGACACTCAAGAGCTCACAGAGGCAGTGACCCAGCCTGCTGGCCTTCGTGGCACCCCCTGCGACAGGATGGCTTCTGCAAGGGGCATCTCCCGAGCAGATAAGTCTCGCTATCCTTCCTCCTGGCGAGAAGGGTGAAGGTAGGACAGCTCAGGCTAGGAATGCTGGGAAGGGCGTATGTGCAACCTGTGTGTAACCCAGGGAAGGGTCCTGAAGCAGAGCTGGCTGCAGCTGTGGCGCGCAGGCTGCTCCTATGGGATTGTCATGAAGTGAATAAACACCCAGGGCGCAGTTTCCCTTCCACCGAAGAGGAATGGGAAGGGCGGTGGCGCAGGAGGCCGGGTGTACACGTGGGCCGAGTCTCATGGACACTGGCGAGTGGCCCGACTGGGCGCGGACCTCGGCCCTTTCCCGCCGGGGCACTCAGTGGCGAGTCCCCCGCGCAGGACTTTTCTCCCCCTGGTGACCGCTGCTGCCGGCCAGCAGCACGCCCGCCCCGCGGGACACCCGCCGCCAGCCCCGTGCCCCGGAGCGGCTCATGCCCGGCGGGGCGGCCCCAGCCCGGAGCGGGGCGCGCCCGCCCACCTGGGCGTTGCTGCCTGGGCTGCCGGCTCCGCCTCCTGCCGCGCTCTGCTCCGTTCCACTCCCGGACTGCGGGGCTCCGGGGGAAGGCGGTCGCGGTGCGGACACCATGGCTCGTGTGCTGAGCCGGGACCCGGTGGACATTGAGGTACCCACTCGCCCTGCCGGGACGTGCGGCTGTCGCTAGCGGGGAGGGGGCTCTGCCTGGCGGTGGCGCCCGCGCCGGGAGCGCCCGGCAAAGTTTGGCGGCGTTAGGAAGTGCCTCGCCGCTGCTGCCGCTGCCCGCCGGCGGCACTGGGGCTTCGCTCCGCCGCCTCGTGTCGTGTCGTGTCGTGTCGTGCCGACGGGCCGCGGGCAGTCCTGGCACGGGCCCCGGGGACTGGCCTGCCCGCCCGGGTAGCCGCGGCCCTCGGGGGCGGCAGCCGCCGGACACACCGTTCCAGCCGTCCCCGGGGCCCCTCCTCGCCCCGGTGAGTGCGGCCGTGGGCCGGCCGAGGGGTGTGTGGGGGCGTGAGGGGGTGGTGCCCGGCGCCTCTCCTCTCCTCGCCTTTCCTGTCACTCCCCTGTCACTCGAGGGCACGCTCTGGCCAAGCCTCATCGCCCGGCGGGGAGGCTCCCGGCTCTGGCAGGGTTCCTGCGCGGCAGCGCTGCTCGGGGGTCATGACCTGATGAGCCCTGAGCGGCCTCAAGCTGCCAGGCCGATGTTCTCGACCTCAGTGTCCCGCAGCTACCTATGCGCCGGCGGAGGTGTGCGGGGCCTCAGTTCTCCGCTGTCCCACCACGGGCCGAGCTGAGCTCACGGTCTGCGCCCAGTCTCCTGGGACTCCAATAGCTGCATGGAAGGCTGAGCAGGATGGCAGGTGTAGTACCTTTGCTGCAAGTGGTTTTCCGCACCTGTGGCACTTAGTGATTCTGCATGACACCCCTTGCCGCAAGTTTTACCATGAACTTGGTTGTAGGGTCCGGGCCTGCCCTGGTGCAAGGCAGACCTGAGGTGGGCTGTGACCAAGGCCAGTGTGGTGGGACTCGTGGTGAGCTCCTGCCCATGTGAGCCACGTGCTGTGGCTGGGCATCAAGGCAGCTTTTCCCTCACCCTTCACAGGACCTCACATGTGGCTGTAAACTTCAGCTCTTCATGGAGAGTCTAGTAAAACAAAAGCAACAATAAACCAAGTTGTAGTTAACAGTCTTGTTCTTGCCTGTGCAACTTTTTCTTATGGTACACCTTGAAGTGTAAAATACAAAGTTTAGGGTGGGCTACTGCAGCTCATTGAGGTCCAGTCATAGTACACAAATGTTACACAGCAGCAGCTTGAATGTACCTTAGGTCACTTGTGACTGAATTTTATCATCAGTTCTCATATTGAGTTTTTGTGTCCAGTCCATTTCCTAGCTGAGCTGTTGCTCAATCTGTGACTAATGTCCAGAAATGGACTGGATAGGAAGAAGGGACTATCACAGAAGTCTTTGTGGCAGTTAGAGAGGCACTGTGGTATGAAATCAGTACTGTATGTCTTGTACCAGATCAGTGTTTTCAGAGCAGCCAATCTGGGATTTTTCTTGAAGTATTGAAGTTCATTTTTCTATGACAAAGGTTTGATTTTAGTTGTACAGATTTTTGAGTATTTGCTTCAAATTTTTAATGGAAAATATTTCTTGAATTACATTGTTTTGCATTTCCAGATATATATGACTCACATTCAAAGAACAATATTATGATAGAGTTATATGTTGATAATAGTATGCAGTACTACATGATTTAGAAGACTGATGGATTGTGAAAAGGCTAGGGTTTATTCTGAGGTTGCATATAGCAACTTTGGTCAGTATCTTCCTGTGTTTTTGTTTTCAGCAGTCATTTAAGCTAGCAGGGAAATCAAGGCAGGCTACTTCTAACCAAATGTATTGTCCTTTCCCCATCTGTTTGAATAAATTTAGTCATTGTATGATTTGTCTCCCAGATGAATATATCAGTAATTGCTGATAATCTAATTGCAGCCCTCTGTGGTGGTGTTTTCTTTTCTTCACCCTCCACCCCCCCTCCACAGAGGACTCCTTTTTTGGGGGGGGGTGGGGGGAGNAAAATATAATCTTTGTCTTGAAGGGGAGACAGTGCATATTAGCCAAGCCTGTCATTGTAGATAAATATTCTCGGTTAATTTGTTTGTTGAGTGAAGGAATCTACCAACATGAGCATTAGTAGCACATCTTGAATGTTTTGGTCACTTTCATGGCTACAGTATAAAAACTGAACAAATGATTTAATGAAACTTATCTCAGTGGTTTGTGTCTCAAATTCAAGTTCATATAATTAAAATATTAAATATGATCTTTGAAGTCCAGGTGCTACTTGATAATTTGTTTAAATAGTTAAGTCTGGATAAAAAGACATGTCATTGGTTTAAAAAGGAGCCAAGAGTCTGTGCTAGAAGTAGCTGAAATCACAGCCAGTTCTCAAAGTTATTTTACAAAAGAAAAATTCCAGGAAGCTGTCCCTGAGTAATCTTGTCCCCCTTGTTTGCTTAGCCAGCATCTTCTGGATCTAAGTAAAGAAGATGAAGAAATTAGATGGATAATTGTGTTCTAAAAGTCTGCTTTCCATATTGTGTAAGACTGTGCATGTTGTGATTTAAATATATGATCTTCTCCAATTTATGTTTTGTTTTGTTGTTTTAATACTACAACTGCAACAAAAATAAGCCCCAAAATAACAAAACAACAACTCCCCCTCCCCTCAACCATGCTGACCCCCAAACACTGCCTTTTTTGAATACACTCAAAATGTTCTGCTAATATTTGTTGGATGCAGATACTCTAAACAAAAGGAAAAAAAAGCCTGTTCAAAAATAGTTACACATGAAAGTACCTACCAAGGACTTGACTTGGATTTTTGTTTATTACCTCTCTGAATCTTTTTTGGAATTTTTGAAATGTACATTATGAGAGCAGCATTCCCTTTCTAACTTGTAATGTGAAACTGTTAAATGTATGCTCAAGCTCCAGAAAATGTTTATAGACTTCATGTAAACTTTCCAATGATGCTTTGGGGGAACGAGTCTTCCTTTTTTTGCCTTTTTATTTTTTTTTAACCTGATTCCTTTCTGTCATTGTATGTAAACCATATGTAATTCTATCTATTGCAGTCTCCAGGATTCTTTAAAGAATCAGTTGTCAAATCAAGTGCTCGGAAGTTAATGAATGGCAAAACTGAAGTGTTGAGTAGACTCTTGAATGACATTATTTAATATTATTCTCTGTGTACTGTCTTTTCTTGACTGCATTCCAGTGTTTCTCTGCAATCTGTGTAGTCATCTCATTGGAGGGTGTTTGGAGGGTGAACACTTCACAGCTCTCTGTCATCTAGGCCACCGCTTGCGAGAGGTCTCCCAGCCTTCCTCGGGAAGGGCTGCTTCTCAGCAGGCCAGAGATGCTTTGACTCATTGTTGTCACAAACCTGAAACATTGACAGTAAATTAAAACCCATCCCCCAACATAACTTAGTATGAAACAGCTTTATCATTCTTACAGTAGGTAGAGAGTATGTTTGCACTTCACAGATCTTACCTTCAGTCTGAATCATCTGTTGCATAGGTTTTCAGGGGGAGTTGGATATTGATGAATGGGTAATAATTCCCTGCTGGATCAGCAGCTGGGTTCCTAGAAGGCTGTTGCACCTGTTTCCACCCCAGCCCTGATACCAAAAGTGAGAATAAAATGGAAGATGGGAAGCCATATTTCTGAAGTTACAACCTGGGAAACATCTAAGAATTATCAGGGCTAATTTGTTACTCATAATGCAGTGAACATTGTCGTTCTGTGTCAAGCTTTCTCTTCATTTAGCTTCAGAATGTATAGAGGGCTCTCAAGTCACATTTGAGAAGTTATAAAATTCATCCAAGTAGCTTTATATGGTAGTACTTCAGAAAGCTGACATTTGCTGTACTCCTGGTGCACTGTACTCTTTGTTTCTGCGGTAATGTAATCCATAACTATAAATAAATTGATATTGCCCATTATGAACAAAAACTTTGCAAATGACATTAACTTCAGGGTGCAGAGGAATGTTTCTTAAGGACCAGGCTACTCCCACTGGGTACTGACTTAGGACACAGGAGGCACCAGCGCTTCCTCAGTGCTACCAGGCATATGTTGATTTTGAGTTCCTTCAGCAACAAGTTATACTCTGCTGTCTGAAGACCACTAATGAATGTGAAATGAGATTATAAGGTATTTGAGTGCTCAGTATGGCTACAGACAGCCCATCTGAACTCAAAGGGTACAGCTGGCTCCAGGGTCAGGGGAACAGAACTTGTGCCAGAACAGAACTTCATGCTGCATATAAAAGCCACTTGGGAAGTGCTCCTAATCTGCAAGAAAGCCTTATTGTACAACATGCAGTTTCCATACTGTTTGAAGTAGCAGTTTTGATAGCAGTGATGGTTCTTCATTCTCTGGGATATATATTTAGCAGATGCTACAAAGCATGGGCTATGACAGCAAGGTAAGCAAGTTTCACTTGTCAGGTTTATTCTTCTCCCGGTGTAAAAGGAAGAGAACAGTGAAAGACTACAGGTAGAAAAGTAAGTCTGAGAGCTAAGCTTGGTGTGCTAAAAGGGGGAAGCAGTGCAGGGATTGAAAAATAAAGAATACTGTAAAAACATGTGAAACCTCCAGCTGGATAGCAGAGAATTCTACTAGTTGTCATGACTCACAAAATTGTCAGGCAAAGGTTATGAGAATAAACAGCTGAAGCTAGCTTTCTTTGATCTTGGCTAAACTTTTATTTTTAAAAGCTACAATTATTACAGTGCCTTTTCTCTGTTGTAGATACCTGTTAGTTGTTTGAAGTTCCATAATGAGGCTTCAATATGTAAGATGTTTTTATGCTATTGCTTCATCACTTGTCATGATGATCAGATGGCTGTTCCAGATTGATGGCTGTGTCTTCCCAGGGTCATTTGACAAGCAATCAGTGAGGAAACAAAACTTGATGTTTAGCTGTTTTTTGTTTAATGAATTTCTCAAGCCTTTTCATTTTTTTTAGAGGTTTTATTGTAGTAAACTCTTAACTGAGTGGAACAGCAATTATAGCATGATTGCTAAGACCTCATGGAAGATTATAGACCACAATTATCATGTCTGTCTTAGAGAATTGAACAATGTGATTTACTCATCAGGTTAAAATTTGATTCGGCAAGTAAAAAGGAAAGTCTTCTGTATGAAACATTTTAACTTTTCATATTTTATATGCAAATCCTATTGATGCTTCAGGAGTTATGTGTGGTCTTGCATACACTGCTGATAATCTGTAAGATCGTAGCACTGAAATTCAGCAAAGTCCTCCAAAATAATTACGTTGGAAAAAAAAAAATTGGCTCGTGCTTTCCATTTTCCTTCAGTCTTTGAGAGTTTCAATGTTACTTACAAGTTCAATATCCAATTTTTCCCACATTTTTAAAATTCTACTGTTTTTGTAAGAAGGTCTTTCAAATAAGAGCTGTTATTCCCACCTCTTCTCATGGCTGGGATTTAGGAATAGTCGCTGCAGTTAGCAACTCTGAAAATGAGAGCAAACTGAAATTCATTCTCCTTTTAGTTACAGCAATGGATTTCATGATGACCGTATGTTGTAGGCTTGAATTTTATTCTTTTCTCTGCTTAGTGTTACTGCATGTCAATATAGGAAGCTGAGATCCATAAAGCAGGATTTTGCCCATTTGCTGTTATGAGTGCAGTGGTGCAGGCAGTCATTTGAGATGCATTTCAAGGGCTGCAGTTTTAGCAGCAGGGCAGAACTTGTCCAGTTTTCAGTGGAGCCCGGAGGGATGTGGCCGTATCTGAAGGACTGGGATTTGCTTGGATCCAAGATGATTAGTTTTCTCCATCCTACAAACCAGTATACATGCATGGTACTGTTTGCACTACCCAAAGGCACAAGGAGCCACTTTTGAAATTAACAGTTTTAAAGATTCACTTTCCATCCTACTCTGTACTGTTTTGCCGGTGTCAGTGAAATGACCCAGGGAACACAAACATAACTGGCACTGAGTTGGGAACACTTCTATTTAAAATATTGAGAAAAGCTGAAATTCCTGGTGGCTGCAGACAAGCTGGATTGAATATGTCCTGTTTGTTCTGGCTATGCTAACCCTTTGACAGCAGAGAGTTCAAATCAAAAACTGCTTTCTCTCCCTCCCTGGTTGCCTGGCAACCTCCCTCCTCTTATTAGCATATGATTTCTATTCCTTTTTTATTTCATCAGTACAGTGTTGCACACTCTGCTCCCTGCCCCGTGCTGTTGCCTTTGAGAAGGGCAGGATTTGTGCCTTTATGAGAGACTTCACCAAGTATGTGATTTGGCAAAGAAATCAAACATTTGGGATTAGGAAACCTTTGGCCATAAATGCCTTATCAGAAGCTCAGAGGGTGGTGTTTGTGTGGGCATGTTTTTCAAAGTCTTTTCATTTTCATTTGCTGTCAATTTTATACTAAGGGCAGAATTCTTGCAGATCAGCACAGCATAAATATCTAGCATCTTTACACGTTCAGAGCATCAGTTTGTGAAATGTGCCAATAGAGATTGGCTACACAAATCTTGGGGGGCATTTTGTCCTCTTGGTCTGTATGAAGTTCAGTGCAATGCCATAATTCAAAATGTAAATTTTAAAAGAAGTCAGGTATATCCAGGTCAAATTGTAATTGGGGAAGAAAGCAGCTAAAGAAGTAAGTGGAAGAATTTAACTAAATCCTCTGCTTTTCTTCTCATAATAATATTTCTTAGAAATAACAACATTTTGCCTTTAGATTGGCCAGGTGTATTCTTTTATAATATAACAGGTGGTTTAGACTGGGTCTTAAGTTAAACTTTAAATTGCTTTTTTCTGCTCATAAACTCTTACAATTATATTAAAATATTTTTTGTTTGTTACTGCATATGACAAAGAACATAAGATTCAAGTGGGCAAACTTATTTAAGTATGATTAGAAAAATAACACTAACAACAAAAATTAGAAGACACAATGAGGAGAAAATGCCAAAGCAAGTGCGTTTGGTGACTATTTAATGTAGAGGAGTTTTTCATTAATCCAAATCATAAATTACAAAGGAAATAATGTACTTTTTCAACATCCTTGTTTTCTTATACTGTGGACCGATTTCAGCAATTTTGCTTCCTCTGTCAAAGTACTTAGACCTACCTGTCAAATATCTGGGTTCTTAGCATGATTGTAGATGCCTGCCTAAGCCAATGTGGCATTTTGAGTACTTTTAGGTCTCACAGAGACTTCATCATGTGAAATTAGACTAAGCCCACCTATAAAAGTATTTTTTTTTTTTAAAGCACTTCCAGTATTTGTACATTTTGTTTCAGAAAGCATCGTTAGTATGATAAATATTAATGTATAATGTCTGTATTTTATTTGTGAATTTAAAGTGATAAACACAATGAAGTCCTTGAAATGCCAAACCCTTCATCCCTGCTCAAGCCAAGGTTCAGTTTTATTTTCAGTATGACATTTGCCGCCTGAAGTGTTACAAGTGACTTGACCTTAAAAGTACGTTTATTTTAGTTCATTGAAGTGGTTGGCCTTTCCAGTTCAGCTTGACACCAGCAGTGCAAATGGGAGAAGGCAGACATGCTTGCCTGTGACTCCATTTGAAAGTAAATTAAAAAGGTGATGAATCTAAATATTTCCATTTAGATGGGATGGTAGTCATCAGTTAAAGGCAGTCATGGTGCATTCTGACGTTTTAATTTCAGGTTCAAAAACTCTGTATTAATTAAGGAGAGAAGAGTCCAGGCAGCCAAACTATCGCTTTACAACTCTTGTTGGTGTGTGTGGCTTTTTTTAACAGATGTACCTGTGCACACCATTTTGAGACCGTAGAAATGAAGTCAAAAAATTGAAAGCTGCCTTCAGAGTTTGATGTTAGTTAGTATGTTCTTCCTAAGGATGCTCTTCTTTCAAGTATTGGTTATACTTGCAGTATCATTAGGATTATGTTTATTATGGAGTTTAGACTCTGTATAATTTTCAGATGGGTTGTTGTGGTACCTAGTTTATTTCTTAATATATTACTGCACACTTGCCTTGGTTCTTTGTTGTGATTTTGTTAACTGAGAGCTCTGAGAGGCCTTATTTAAATTGAAACTTGTGTTGGAATGAACTGTCCAGGCCAGGTTTTTTTCAGTCAGCAAAACATTTAACCAATATGGAGAGAGTGAGCGGGAGTGCTCTGTAGGAGGTACAGTTGTCTACCCAGCCTTGAGGGAGGACCTTGTACTGCCCAATTGCATACCTGTCACTTGATTAAGGGATAATAACATTGTTCTCTGAAGGGAACCCTTCACAGCCTTGAGATCAAAGGACAGAAGGCAAGACGTGCTTCTGAGTGAGGAGAAAGGTGCTGATAAGTGCATGGCGGGATCTAGAGGGAAGGAAAAATAAAATAGGCGCTGCAAGTAAGCTATTGCTGAGTTTAATAGTCACAACACTTTCCTGTACAGCCTTTGCACTGTTAGCATCTGTACTAGCATCTTGCTCATTATAAAATGCTTGGGTTTGCCTTGATTGTCAAGGGCATTCTGTGAAACCCAACTCTATTCTGTTCTTAACAATAAACTGACTACCCTTTCATCCAGGCTTGTCTAGCATCCGTGCAAAACTCTAGAATTCACTTGTGAATATAGGTAGAAGTGTTAGAATAGGTTATTAAAAATGTAGACTCATAATGTGAGTAAAGAAGATTGGAAGTATAAAGAGAGGTTTTACACCTGGAAGTTATTATAGTTATTTAGATTGAGCGAGAATAATAACCAATTGTTTTCTAAGATGTATGACACATTTATGAAAAACCTTGAAGGATAAATGGATCTTTTTAGTATGCTACTTCCACAAAGGGCTCTATGAATAAAATAATAGTGAGAGAACTCTCAGTGGATGCTGAATACTGCTAATTGATGAAATTATTACTTATTACACTGCAACTGAACTCTGCTTAGAAACACTATTTTCAGTATGATTTTTTTGAAAATGACAGCTGAAATGTAAGAGGCTTTGTATTGAAAGTGAATAGTGATAATTTCTTGATATCTTTGAAATGAAGGATATTTCAATGACAGTTAAAACTGAGCAAAGTGATTTTTTTTAAGTGCTCAGATCATGCAATATCGCTATCGAAATAAAATGTACTTTTCTGAAATCAATAAAGTAGACTTAATGTGGATTTATGAGGCATTTCAAAAATAACTAATTATTCTATTTATAATAAACCAGTCAATTATTTGTGTCAGCAGTTTTCATATTATGTCACATGCTAGGGTTAGAAATGAGGTGTGTGAGCCATCACATTAAGGAAAACTCTTAATTCTAAATTAAATCAGTATTGAAGAAGTACTCAGTGATTTACTGCTCAGGACAAAAATGGGAAGGAGTACTTGATTTACCTTTGGTTTAGTACTGATGAAATTAAAACCTGCCGTCCTTCTTGGTGTGTCTAGTTTAGTCTATTTACTAACTCTTAAGGATTGTTATTAGTTATCGGTGTGAAGATCTGTGCTCAAAATAGCAAGTGTAGTGTAATACTTCAGAATATAATTACAGGTGAATACGAGAGCTGATTTTAGCCTTAACATATGTCTTCATTACTCCTAGAGGTATGCCGTCCTGTTAATCCTGACAATCTTTAGAATCAGAGGAACAAAGTAGGCTTGTGCAAATTTACCCACACTTCCATGTGAATATATGTGTGCTAATGATAGGAACACAAGATGAGAGATTTGAGATGGTTTCCAGACTTACTCTACTTTGATTTTAAAGCTGTGATTGATATTGCCCTTTTTCAGTTCCAATCAAAAATGCAAAATTGAAAAGATTTTAGTAAGCTCAAACATAGCTTTTCAAAACAGATGGAAGTGAGAAAGTGACAAAATAGTTGGGAGGGGAAAAAAAAGCAAACAAGATAACCACAACAGAAGCTGTTCTAGAATGCTGATGATAAAATACAGCAGTGAAATGAGTACAGAAGAGAAAAACAGAAAAATATTATCTGTTCTCAAAATATCTACAGTCTGAGTAAAATGTCAGCAGTAACCAATACTATCTACTGCTGAAGGGCCAGTCCTCTTTTGTTAGGACAGGATATGATAAGAAATACTTTCCAGAAGACTGTAGAATAAGAATTGCTTCTTAAGTAAAGCAGAGTAGCTTGCATGCTGCTAAATCTTGGTACCAGGTGAGGAGATAAGATGAATTGATTTAGGAACCCCAAGAAGTATTTAGCACAAAAGCAAGTTAGATCATTTTTTAACTCCTAACAGAATTTTCTCCATACACTCAATCAGTGAGTCCTCTGTGAAAAATACATAAGCAGTCTTGAGAGTTGGGTCAAAGCTGTTTTAGTGCTGGAACAGTGTTCTTATCAATTTTGCTGTCTGATTTGCTTTGTTAATCTCGTCTGAACAGCCAATCAGTTCAGCTTCATCAAGGTTTGCTATCCATCCTGCACAGTGCAAGGCAGGACCATGGAGATGAAGGTCTTCTCCTTCTGACGTGACTCCAGTGATTATTAGACTGTTATGCAAAAGTAGTTACCTGTTCTTGTAATTACCTGTGACTCTTCCCCCTTTTTCTCTTTATTTCAAATGGAAGCTAGGGAACTCTTGCATTTGAGTAGAGGTAAGTGTTTAAATGCAGGTAGAGTTTCAGGCTGAGAACCATCATCCTAGAGGCATGCCTGTGCAAAGGCTGCCGGTTGATGTGTAAGTCCAGGAGGGTGAGAGTGAAAAATTGTTGTGGTTGTGTACCTCTTGTGTATTTGGTGTTTTCTCACACTTGGCTAGAGTGTCCTTCTTGGCATATTGGCAGCTCTGAATCCCTTCCTTGGGTGCTGTAGGAAGAAGCTTAACTGAATATGCAACTTCTTCACTTCTGGAATCAGTCACTTGCCTTACTTAAAAAACTTACCTGTCTGTGAATGTAGACTTTTACTCTGGAAAAGGGAGCGAACAATAGCTAAAATAAGAGCTGACCTAGTCAAGTGGATGACTTAGCAATGTGTGTCTGCAGCCCAGAAGGCCAACTATATCCTTGGCTGCATCAAAAAAAAACATGGGCAGCACGTCAAAGGAGGTGATTCTCCCACTCTACTCTGTACTCTGGAGTACTGCATCCAGATCCGAGGTCCTGTCTTGAAAATGATGCTACTACATACATCACTCTCTATAAAGTATCTTAGAAATAAGTTTTCTGTATAAACATGGAATAAAGTATGATAGATCAGAATCCAAATGTTTGCTCATGTTTTTAGATCGGGCAGCGAATACTGCCTCTGCCTCTGACCCGTACTTTCATCGGTATTTAATGTCAATCAGATTTAAAAATCAAAATTTTAAGAGTGAAGAACTCCAAGGAATTCCTTTGCATTTCCTATTGTCAATACATGTTCCATTGTCATCTATAATACATGTGATTCCGTATGTATTTACAGAATGTCACATTTCTTTGCTTAAAGAAGCAAAAAAGAAGACTGACATTTTAAAAGGAAAATGGGAAACTGGCAACAAATTTTCTTGCCTTACTTGCATGGGCTGTCAAATTTGGTTGCTTGAAAACTGTCTGTGGGGTTTTTATTTGTTCAATTTTTAGACATTTAATAATATTTTAAAGTGTGACTTTGCATATCAAACCCTGACTGTTTATAGTATACAATTAACAAATCCTTCCCATTTCCATTTCAGTTCCACATGCTGATTCTTATTTTCCCTTTTGATTAGGATGCTCTGTTACAGAAAGTTACTAGAAAATCAGTAGTTCCATTGCCAATTTTATATTTTACCATTATGTTAAACAGTTGGTACTGAAATTTTTGTAGAAGTTTGCACACTAGTTGCACAAAGGTAAGTTCACTTATTACTACTTCATTTTGCAACAGATTTACAATGTCAGTACTGATAGATAGTTGGCATGTTCTTGGAACAAATACAAATGTTCACATGTGTTTCAAGCACTCAGTGTACTAGATCTTTTGGATGTATGTTTTCACGTCTATCCTTACATTTCAAGTTCATTTATTGGACTTTGAAAATCACCTTTTATCAAAGTTTTCAGAACATTGCTTTGCTCAGCTAAAATAGTTCAGCTGATTTTGCCAATGATTAAACTTAAGCAGTAATAACTTCGCTAATTTCTCTCGTATGATCAAAAGTTAGTAGAGCATTCACCTGCGCAAGTTTAGGTTTTGGTTAAGCAAACACCTGCAAATGAGAGTCCAATTGGGAGATTCAGTTATGAGGATATAATGGCCTGGTTTTGGTTTTGACACTAAGTTTATTTTCAAATGCAACTGAGCTTGCTTTCTCTGGCAATCTGGTTATCTTCTTGTAGGAAAATAGAAGGGAGATGTAAATGTATGTGTACGATAATGATCATTTTTGCTGTGATCCTTTTATTAAATGACTCTCCACAAGAATGAGCAGTTATGAAATAACGTTTGTATTCCTTGTGTAACAGAGCAACTAGATGGGCAAGCAATTGAGACATAGATCAGTTTTATAATGAGGAACCCCAAAAGTTCTGTTATTCCCGTGATGCAAACCTGATACTTTCTGAAGCTTTAAGTTTTGATTTATAAAAAGAAGGTAAATACTTTTGTTAAGAAGATGAAAATTTTACTTTGGGTGTAGCAGGTTTCAGAGACTGTGGAGATAATGCTTGTGCTTACTTCTAACATAACAGCATTCATGAAGCTAAGAGTCAAGGCTGTGACATGAGTTGCTCTGGTGTCTTTTTGTATTTAGACAATTTGTTGGATGGTTAAAGACTGTCCAGTTGGAGAGAAAAATTATTAAAATTTTAACTGTATGTGTAGAAAAATAGCAGCACCAAATTTTAAAACCTACTTTTAAAGGGTAGAGTAAGTAATAGTTTAGTCAACAAAATGGATACATCATAGAGAATTCAACTCTGAGGAAATCTACAAGAGCTGTGCTCAGCTGTATGGTCTCTGAACTTCCTATGTAAAGACTAATGTTTTTGAATGTAATGTATTGTTTCTAGTGTGAAAACACGATCTTATCACAGAACAGGGTGTTCCTGGAGAAGCCTCAGTACTGATTTTTTGGTACGGTGCAAGTTTAAGCCTGCTTTATACTGTATGGTTTTGATGGATGTGTGCTTGTGTTAAATACATGAATAATTCACTGAATACTGGTACTGCTTTGATACTTAAAGGAAAGCACAGAGAGGGGGTATTCACTTTAGTTTTCCCTGTGAGGGTCAAGTTACTTCTGGAGAGATCAGTTGTGTCAAGGAGGTAGCATGCAGAGTTTCCAGCAGCGTAATTTACCACCCAGAGTTCTTCCCATAGAGGAGAGTGGTTGGTATCTATGGGAAACATGTAACACTTCTTGTTTGTTATTTTAATAAACCTTTTTGAATTTACAGTAATACCTAGCACTAACGCACTGCTAGATTGGAGAAATCGAGGTCTTAATCTGAAAGTTAAGGTATCAACGAGATTAGGTGAGCGAAGTTTAGGGTTGTGAAATTTTGCTACTCTGTTAATCTGTAATGCATTAACTTGTTTTATGTAACAGGAAGTGCATGAGGTATAATATCCTTTAGTTAATGTTTTCGTAACAAAGACTTTTCCGACTTGTGGGAGTGATTTAGAAAACTACTCATTTTGTTAAGACAGTATTTATGTACTGCAGGGAAATTTGAGGACTGTGAAAATCTGTAGATTTCACATTTCAAACTGTTTTGAAAACTCCAGTTGAAGTATCTAGTAATGGATGTAGGAGCACACCTCTAGCATACTAGTATGCTATGATGGTATTACAGGGTAGATAGTCTTACTCTACTTAAATATTAGAGGAAATCTAAGGAATGCAAGAAACCAGAGATGTTTGTTCTGGTCTAGCAGCAATCTGTCTTATGGGGCAATGTAAAGAGGAAGATGAAATTCTGAAGTGCAGTGCTGAAGGCAGTGACACAGCTAGTGTATGCTTGTCACAAGATCATCCAGTGGCCTTAGTTCTTCCTGTTGAGACTGTGAGCTTGCATGGCTCAAGAAGAAATTAGTTCCCTGATTAAAAGTTGAATCTTTTCCCAGGTGTGTTTGAGCTCCCCCTGCCCAAATGCACTCCAGTATTCGGGATCAGACCTCAGTCCCTTGAGCCTGTTGGCTTCTCAGTCGCTGTCTCACCGGAGGCTGCAGTGCTGCTGCTTTTCTGGCACTGGTTCATAGATTGGTTGTCTCTTCAAACGAATGGAGCTCCATCTTCCAGGTCTCTGGACCTTGAAGACTCAGGTTTGTAGCTGTCGTAATAGTGTGAAGTGCTGTTTCTCAGGCATGGACAGAAAGGGCCACCTGGAGAATTTATTCTTATTGAAAGAGATAAGAGGGTTGTACCTTATCACATTAGGATATACTGTAATAAAATGCGTTTGCACTTAGCTTATGACTTTGCTCACACCCGCAGATATTTGTCTCAGTAACAGAAAAGATTTCTGGTAATATTCAAAAATAATTCTTTGCGAATTTCCCTTGGAATCTCCAATGGCTGACCACACTGTTCTCTGGCCTTTGTTGCCCCACAATTAAACCAGGTCTGAACTACTGTGAAAACACAGTCTTTTCATTTTTTTTTGAAATTTTTATATGAATTCCTAAGGTACATTGTAAACCAGGTTATATAAATTATTTGTAAATATTCTCTTCAGTTCAGATTTTGAGTAAGGAAATATACATTTGACACAAGTATCAATTTATTCTTTCCGTAATGAAATGTAACATAGGGCTAGCTTCTAGAAGACTATAGATATTTATTTTTTTAAATCCTGTTTGTCTTCTAGTGTTACAAGTTCTCCTATGAGTAGAAATTGCTTTATCTAATTTGGCAATGAAACTTTCATTTGTAATAATTAGAGACTTTACATGTTGTGTAAAGTGCGGCATCTGACTGTTGCTTCTTCGTGCAGCTTTCCAAGAGGCAGAGAAGATGTGAGAACTAAAATGTGAACTAGGCAATTCAAATTAGATGTTAATAGAAGGAGTTCATGCCCTGGTCATCTTTTTCTTCACTGAAATGATTTTTAAATGCTGTTCATTATTCTCGGTCATCTAATCTCATGAAAACAAATACTTCTTTCATGAGTTCTTTGGCCTTTGACTGATTAACAATTATAAAATTAGTTTCATGTTCAGATATAGTAGAAAATATCAGTGGAAAAGCCCCAGGTATTTGTTTCTGTCAGTGAATTAACACTTGCATAGCTTTGAAATTGATTGTTTAGTGTGCTCATTACTCTTAGAAAAAATAAATATGTTCTCATTAGGTTCACTTGGTGAACATATGTATCTCGCAATACATTTAATGTTACTTGCTGTGAGGGAGATTACAACTCTTTTTAAGGAAATTGGGTAGATTAATGGAATGGGGTGGGTTAAATTGTTCTCCACATGCATTCTCTAGCATGCCTGGCCTACTCCTGAATTTTAATTGATGTATATAAAAGAGTTTAGCTGGGGAGGCTCTGTGAAGCAGCTGGAGTAAATCAGGATATTTAACTTGTGTATTGCAGGGACCTGGCTAGGTAAATGTACTGTTTGCTAAAACAAAGAGAATAACACGTGGGACCGTATTTTATGCCCGCTATCATAGTCTGAATGTGAACAGTTGCATTTTCAGCAGCTTCATTGTGACTGTACACATCATGATCTTTGGTGAACTTCAGCAAATGTTTTGGGGCAGTTCATAAGCAACTTCCCCAGCAAGCTAGAGGAAGAGGACAGAATCCAGGAAACTAGCACATTTTTACTTTGTATTGTTAAGAAGCTTACACAGTTTTAATGCTGCATCCTGTGACAGGGCATGCAGATACATTTTTCTGATCTTTATTCTGGCTTTGAATTACCAGTAACAAAGATGAGGATTATTAAGGACTAAATACTCCTGGCACAATGCATTGGTTTCAGTAGGAGGCTTTCCAGAAGCAGAGTGATCTTAACTTATTGAATTTTTTCCAAACTTACTGTTTTGAATGAGAGATGACATCCACATAAACATTACACCTTCCTGAGACTGTTACTTCAGGGGAGGGGAAAAAAATAGGAAAAAAAAAATCCAAATATTTTGCACATAGTGCTTTAAAGAAAAGCTTTCAAAATTTGAATTAATGTCATATATTTTACAAAGACAGTGCTAGACTAGCATGAATTTTGGATGACTGCCTTACTTTTTGATTACTGCAGTCCCACCTGTGATTTAAATTGTACTGGTTTTCCTCACAACATGCCCTCTCTGCCTGCCTCTCCTGTCCCTGTTGGCTTTCCCGGTAAGCATAGAGCTTCCATAACTTTACATTTTATTTTGCTGAATATGCATGTAATTAAAAATCAGATTTAATTGCAATAGTTTCTTCTGATTTCAGGATATGGGCGGCTTTATGAGATAGAAATAAAATGGTGTGTGATACTTTTAAAGAAATTAAAAGTGAAATGAAATGTTTTTACCATAAATTTGTTGCATCACTGCAGAGCATGTGCCAAACCTGTCTCAATTTACCCAAAAGTGCTGGATCAGAAACAGGAATCCCATCTGAAGGGTGTATCCTATCCTGAATGACTGCTTTGAAATCACTTATTCGGAGTAATAATACTTCAAATTCTTGGTACATTGTTCACTGTCATATAACATGCTGTTTTAAAACTTTTACAGCCTTTTCATTAATAGATGATAGTGAAAATTAGAGCCAGTATTTTTTGCGTAAACTTTGTAATCATACCAGTTCAAGAAGCTAAGCAATTAACATCTATTGAATAGGTTATGGTAACTTTATTCTCAGGAACTATGTTAATGTTGGCACCAACAGACATAACTATTTATCACTAAATTCTCAAAATTTAAAAGCCGTAGTTTATACATGCTAGTCATTCTTAATGTACATAATATTTGAGTACTTTATTGCATTTTAAGATACTTGCAACTTTAATATTAGTCATATAATAATATAACATGTTCCCTTCTAGAAGAGAATGTATTCAGAAATCGAACCATTGTTCTATATTTTGCAGCTTATAATAATTGTTATCTTTTAAAAGACATAAAAAGTCATTGTCATGGGTTATTATGAAAAGACTTCTTTAAGGTAATTATATTTGGGGAGTCATCTGCAAAATATGTCAAGTTGTTTTCTCTGCAGATAGACCATTCGGCTTTCTTCCCAAAGTGGTTTTCAAACTACTCTATGGAAATAATGAAAGAAAGTGTAATTCTTTGGTGGTGCCCATAATCATCAGTGCTGTGAAAAGCTGCAAGCTTAACTCTACTGTGCATGTTGTGCAGCTGTGCCACAAGTCACAAACTCAACATCAGCTGAATGCACTTCTGTGTACTTACTCATGGCCCCATTTATTTCTCAATCAACAGAATACCTAAATAGATTTCTACAGAAATACACAAGTGTTGTATTCTGATTTGCATCCATTAATGGTAGTGGATTTATACCTCTTCATTTCTGATGAAATAAATGTGGCCATTTATGTAAAACTGTAAAGATACAATTCACCAATTCTGCGTTACTATACAAACAGCATGTTAATGTGAAATCCAAAGTTCATAGTACTTGAAAAGGGATGTATTATGTACCTTCATCCTCTACTGGGGAACTTGAGTCTTGCCCTTTCAGCATCTGAAGAGATCAAACAACACTTCATCTGTCAAGAATCAGTATTTATGTAGCAGAGTAAGAATGGGATTCAGACAAGCAAAATTGCAGATGCCCAAATAATTCTCCTCACCAGCAGTTCTCACCCTCCTCAGATGGCCGGGATATTTGAGAGACTGGAGGTCTCAGGATTCCCTTCCTGCCTGTTCAAGGTGGTCTATTTTTGTTTATATGTGTGCATACATTCATTCTTATTTGCAATACTCACTCTAGAACTTTCTTCTCAGTAATTTCCTTCTTACTGCCTGATCTATCTGAATTTATTGTTAAATTTACCAAATGTCGGACTAGCCATAAACTGTTAAAAACCAAGTAGGGAACTGGAACGAATAGGAAGAAAACACCCTCCCTTATTTTCATTTCTGAAAGTTCAACAGGTCCAGAAGCATTTACATTACTTTCCCATTTAGGCAGTTAACTTCCAAGTTGTTTAAACACCAAGGACCTCTAGTTAGAGCAGCCACTTTGGTCAGCAATCCAAGATTTAGGCAGATAGTATATTATTTAGGTAGTGGGAAAATAAGCAATTTTTTTAATTGTACATGTGATTTACTATTTTCTGTGCCAGTTTTATTTCAGATTTAATTCTGGGACATGCTGTGCTACGTAGTCCTTTTGGATTTCTGCAACTGTTGCACTTGGAGCCATGCTCCTGGTGTAGAATTCCAACAGGAGCAAACATATGGGGATTCTTCCGTCCTTGGCTTGCCCCACCATTTGTTCCATGTTTTAAACCAACTGGTGCTATACCCAGTGGAGTACATCTGTTATAGTTTATTGCTAGAAATTTGCAATTCATTTCAGTTTGCTAAAATAATTATAATATTCATGGCCAAGCACTAAGCAATTACAAAAGAGAGTAGACAAAATTTTTCTGAAGTTTGCTTGTGAATCAGAGCCTACTGCCCTGTTTGTGTAATCTGGCCACTCAACAGTCAGATGTGCTCCAGCAGTTGAGTATAATTATCCTGAGAAATTAAACTATCGACTGAGATGCTGTAAATGACATCCCTCATGTGGATGTCCCTGCTCTGTTTTAGTTAAGAGGGAAGCAAATTGGCATAAACCACCACTGAATGCATTTGCTTGCCTACATCTTGCCTGAGGTACTCAGCTGGGGAACACCCAGAAATGGAGGGAAGTCTTTACTGCTGAAATTGCAGAAACAAATCCAGTAACGCCCCCTAACTCCTTCTGAAAGTCAACAGCATGTGGGCTGCTAAATAGTCTATGTTTTTGAATGTTGTACCACACTTTTTTGTCTCTTTGTGCTTTGTGCAAGCTGGGAATTACTGTATTGGGTTATAGTGTTGTTTACAGGTAGAATTTTCAAGTGGATGAGATTTCTGGTTTGTGGGAAAAATAGATCACCAATCAGTTCAAAGTAAAGCATTAAATAGTTGAATAGAAAGTGGTTCCTTCACATTTAAAATAAAAAGTCCCCATAAATGTTAGCACAATAAAATCTTAATATAGCAGCTTACTATGTCATCATTATCACCCACTCAAGCAGACTTTTAAAATTAGGAAGCATTCTGATATAATATTCATAACCTCATTGTACTAATCATGGTCAGTCTCTGTTTCTATAAGTCAGTCTTGCACATCTTTGACATGTAGTAATGGAATAAGCACAACCTGTTCTCCACAGTGGAAACATATAGTCAAAGTTTTTTGAAGGCAATCTTCCAAACCAGTTACAGGATTTATAACCAACAATGTGCCTGTTTTGGTTCTCCATCACAGATCTTAGTCTGGATCTGTCTCTTGCATGCCTTTCACACTCATGCCTTGAATTAAATGAGGTCAGTTTTGCTATAGAAACCCGTCCATTGTCTGATTTGGAAAAGAGCTTGAGTTCCAAAAAGCTGGTTTAATTTGTTGAGTTACGCTAGTATAATGGAAGACACTGCAGACTTCATTCTACCTGCGTTGTCAGACCACCATTATGACTTGAAAGTATGGCTGTATTCCTGAGATTTGTTTGTATCTTTGCAAATGAAAGCATTTTAAGATAAATGAGTTAACTCATCAGCTCACTCGGCATAGAAGCCAATTATTGTGTAGGAGAAGTTGGAGTTTATACTGAAATGATGAAACATTCAGAAATAACCCAGATCCTTAAAAATATTTTTGCTTATTTTGCTTTACAAGTGTTACTTGGAGTGATATAATGAAGCAGAATTATGTGTTTCTATATGCTGTACATAAAAAATATCTGGGAATGGAAACCATTATTAAGGCCTCTAAATATAATTCTGTTTTCTAGTAGTCCTAGAAATGTCTTTAAATATTCATAATCTTAAGTGGCGTGGACAATGCGAATCTAAACAAATTAGTTTGGAGTTGGGCTATAATGTTAAATAATTGTGTTTCGGTTTTGCATAGCAGTGTAAATAAGTGTGTAGGGTGTGATTTAAGAAGCTTTGAACTTTTATGGAAGTTTTATGTATTTTTGAATATTTTCTGTTCTCTTCCTACAGAACATTCTGGCTTTAAATCCCCGAAGACAGACACATGCAACTCTTCATTCAACTGCAGCAAAGAAACAAGTTAAAAAGCAATGGAAAAGGAATTCTGACAAAAATTGTTCAGTAAGTGCATATTTATTATTGCATCAGGAATATGCAGTAAATCATTGAGGCTGGAATCACAGTTGTATGAGAAATAATTTGGAGTTTTTCGTGTTATTCAGAAGCCAAATTTGGCTTCTTGTGTGCTCCTGTAGATACAAGTTACTTTATGATGAGCTATTTACTTCTATTACGTGCCATACTTTTTTATTTTTTGTCATTTATTAAGTCTTTGCAACCTTTTTGCCTTTTGTTATGGAGACTGGTATCACCTCCCAAGTCGTGCAGAGCCCCTTGATTTCCCTGGGTAGTTGGCATCAGCTGCTGCTTCTGCCACTTCCTCCTTTTCTTTGTTTTCCAAGAGTAACACTGGGCAGAACAGCACTTCACTATCCTGAGACTTTTAAAGGTAATTTTATTTTGCTACAGAAATAGGGGAACAATCATATCTACTTACTTTAAATAATTAAATGCATAAAGCTTAAAGATTTTAGATTTTGTGCATTTTATTTTTCAGGAAATAGTTGATTTTAGAATAAATAGTTTATAATGAAAAAGTATCTATAATCCTCAATATTTCTGCCATTAGAGATCATCTTTTTCTTTCTGGGCATGCTTATTCCTAGTCTTAGTGTGATATTTGTCTAATCCTGTCAGACTTTTGTCTCTTTGATCTCTCATCTGATTAGAGGGTTTGTAGTGTTTTTACTGTCTTCCTACAGATTGTCTTAGATAATCCTCTAAATTCAGAAGTCGTTTAAGGTGGAGTAGTACATCTACAAACTATTTCCCTTATGGGTATAATGACAGGATATCTTTTCAAAGTGTTGTCAATACACCTTCTCCCACTACACTGGAAAATTCAGGTAGGAAGGTGATATTTGTAATTTAAAGTACCTCACCCAAAATGCAACAAAACACAAACCAAAGAGAAATTGCCACAAAGTTCTTCAGTTACTTAAAATTATGGAATCCAGTATGACCAACAAATATTTGCTGGGTGGAACAACCCAGAGTATCCTTAACAGAATCCTTACAGAATTGAGTGGAAGAATCTTTTTCTTACTATAGGTAATATTCATATTTTCTCATATTTACTGCCTTTGATAATATTACAACAACTGGAAACTGATATACAGGGAAAGCTTCTATTTGGGAATAGGGATGATTATTTTTGAATGTCTGATGCAGGTAGTGCCCACAACTGTCTGTTCCTCCTGCGCAGATAGTTGAGCTGCTTAGCAAGCGACTCCTTGACAGCTGCAGTTTACATTGTCATGTGTTCAGATGACCTGAAATCAATACTGGACTGTAAACTCTGTTTTCAGAAACTGTTTGTTAGGAAACTCAGGTATCCATGCAGCAGTGCAGCTGGGTATCTGGGTAGTAACCCAATTAGCTGTTCCAATGTAAATTATCCTAGTTAAACTACAACGTACACAGAAATTCTTTACTAATGGGTGTGGTAATGCACATTTTCTAAATCATCTAGGCTTTGAAATCACTCTTTGTTATCTCTGAGCTTTTCTCCATGTCAGCCTAATTTGATTTTTGTATTCAGTTTAATCATAAAATGTTTGCTATTTGAAGGTTCTGTTGTTGATTGTGAAAGTGCATCATTTTCTAGAAGTTGTCTCTCTTCTTGAGTTCCTGCTGTTAGCTCTATGTGTGTACCTCATGGTGTCTCAAATGTTCTTGGATCCCCAAAGTCTGAGTCTTTTGGGCTGTGTAAACATCACTGATTTGGGTTTGTGTGCTTGGATTTTAAGTTGAAAGAAATTCTGATCATTGTCAAATACTGCAGGATGATTTTTTTGGCATAGGTTTACAATCTAATAAAAAGCTTGGGTTTATTGTTCTGGAATACCGTATGGAAAGCTGTACAGTTATTAGAACACTGCACTGAGAGAAATCTGTTGCAGTTTATAGGGTTAAAGGTTAGAAAGAAACAAATATGTACATGGACAAATATAACTGCCTTCATCACAGATAGCTCTTAAACTGCATATTATGGATTATTTAGTATAAATGTCACATAATTTGGTTTGCAAGCTATTGTAATAAATGTAAAGTGCCAGAAGAAACTGTAAAGGGATAGTCCTTATTTTTAGACGAGTATGGTCTTGTTTCTAGATCAGACAAACTCTTCTTCACTCCGAAAAATGTAGCTTAGTTTTACCGTGTGTAAGATTCACCTGACACGGTTTACAATTCTGGCAGAAAATGCCCTGAACAAAAAATGAAAAAATCAAACTTGAATATTTGTCTGGTCTCCCATTACATAAAAGACATTGGGGAAAAAACAAGAGACTTTTTACATTATCCAGATCAGTGTTGTTGAGTGGTTTTAATTAAAAAAAAAATAAAATTATAGAATCTTTTTCTAGTCATCTTAAATTAAGAAAAGTAATGTAGGAAAGGATGTATTGAGCACAGTTTGCCGTTTTGGTCTAAAAAGCCATTGGCAGAAATGGTTAGTTCTATTAATGAACAGATAAAGCTCTGTTTGAAGCCCATACAAACTTTATTTGTTTCCATTTCCTTAAAATCTGAATTTGACTTTTAGCTTTCGATTCTTTTAAAGCTGTACTGATGCTGCCTTTGCAGAATTACTGTTGAAAGGAAGGTGGGAGTATGAAAATAGAAAACTAATTAAATTAACAGCCCTCAAAACTCTGAACAAAAGCTGCATCTGCTGAGGCACGCACACAGTGACTTTGTAATGTCTAATACACTTCCAGATGGCAGACTTACATATTTCTTCAGAATAATTACAGTGAAATTTTAACTCCTAGCCTGCTCAGAGACACTTTGGGTTGCCCATTTAATGAGTTCTGAAGTGAAAACTGAATGTCAATATCTTTCCTCAGCATTGGAGAAGTATTCTCCTAGGAAGGTTCAGTTATCCTTTTGATGAGTGCTATTGTTTATTTACTATATTAACAACAAAGTTTTGCTGTAAAAATGATTTACAGCTGTAGTTGCAAGATTAGTCAGCTTTCCTTCAGAATTTTTAACTCTGAGAAATATGTCAGGGTAGCAAAACTTTATTGCTGTGTCACCCTCAGTAACAGTGTTAGACCTAAGCATTAACACTCTTGTTTCTTCTGAGTCATGTTGAAAAGTGGTATAAACAGATGCCTCCAGTCTGGGGCAAGAAATGTTTCTGTTGTTCAGAAGAAATTAGAAGAGTTTTCAAATGGATTTACTAGTAGTAAATCTTGAAGAAGGATACAAAATTTAGATCACATTAGGTCATCAGTTTACAGAGAAAACCAAAGGCAAAGAAGTGAACTGTGGAAATTGTGAGGATTTGCTTTGATTTCAAGGCTTTCTTAGGTAATTTAGGATTTTTAAGACTTCCGAATAATGTTTTTATTTATGGTTTCCAGCTCTCTGTAATTCTATTTCTGCATGTATAATTTGCTTGCTGACATTTAGATCACAAGCTAGATGGGCATGTATGGTGTGCATTTGCACTGCACCCCACACACTGATTTCCTTGCTTTATGAATAGGGTTTCTAAGCTTTATGGGACAAGTTCTGCTTTTACCTTGTACATGTGCATATTTGTAGTTTAAATAAAATTCACTTCTGCAAGTTTTATAAATTCACTTGTCACTGGAGATTTCAGTGGGATATTTCTGTCCAGTCTTTTTTTATGGTGATGAAACCTTGAAACCTTGTTACCTTCTAGGGGTAGGCGAGAAGTTGGCGTAGATACACCTATGTATTCAAACTTTCTTCAGTTTCTGTGTTTAGAGACAATTCTAATATTTGCTCCAGATGGAAGTGTTGGAAACATTTCAACAAGACAGGGATGGTGAAAAGGAAATGGGGTTCAAATTGTTTTTTAGCTAATTGCCCTGGTCTGTAACAATATTGATTTTTCTGGCAGTAGTACCATTGTTCTTTCTCCTTACATGTGCTAAGCCTGATCAGCATTTAGTGACAAGAACTTCTTCTCTTCTATGAACAAAATAATTTTAAAGCTTAGGTTTCTTTGGTGGGTTTTTTTTTTGTGGATTTTTTTTGTTGGTTTGGGTTTTTTGTGGGTCGTTTTGGGTTTTTTTGATTTTTTTTAGGTTCATTAGTTTGGGCAAGAGTCTTTGACTGTACTATAGTTCTTTCCAGGCATTAGAGAAAACCAATTTTCCACCTTGTCCTTTCTGTGCAACACTAAGGCGCAACTACCAGATTGCTTTCTGCTAATGATGGAGAGTGAGATCTGCAATTCGTTGCAAGATATAACAGCTCATGTTGCTCTTTAAATTCGGAGGACGGGGTACTCCCATAAAAGTAGCAACAAGCTGAAGTTGCTAAAACTTCGAATTGCTTTTCACTTTGGTAATATTTCTGTGGCTGTCACAGCTATATATAAACATCTGGAAAAAAGGAATTACTGAAAAAAAATTGAAAATACCTTTCAATCTACAAATGTCCAAGCTTGCATAGAAAAACCTGTAAAACAAGATGATCCTTTCTCAGCTATGATCAGTTTGTTACTCTAAATATTGCCTTCCAGTGCGGTGGGAAAATGCCATGTGATTTTTGTGCCTAATCACGTATAGATGGCTACAGAATAATCAAGTTAGCATTTTACAAAAACTGATAGGTTGAAGCAGAAATAGTGCAAATTGCATACAAGTAGATATGAAACCTAGTTCATCCAAGGCCTAAAATCAGGAGCCTTAATGAATAAATGCTTTTTCAATTAATGATTTGTAATTTCTAGACATGTATTGACAAAAAATTGCATATTTATAAATAAAAAGTAATCCCAAATATTGTAAAATAGAGAACGCTCATTAAAGGAAATCAACTCAATTATATTTATAATCTAAACGTTTAGTTTACCTTTGCAAATATTTATTTTTGTCTTCATTGCATATGAATATGCAAGTTTAGCTCTTTTCTGAATGGATATACAATGGCAGATGTCTCTCTAATCGCTGCTCTATTCAAACATTAATTGATAGAACATATGTAGAATTCTACTAGTCTGAATAGGTATAGGATAGCAGCAGTCCTTTTAATCACATCACTATTCAACCACTAATTGGTGTGATGATTAAGGGACATTAGAGGGAGCACTTTGACATCTGATTCTTTGAACTGATGTCTGCTCGGGCTGTGCTGTATTCATCATGGCCAGACTGATTTCTTAAATAAAACACTGATTCCCAAATGTGGAAAATATTGCATTAGGATCTGTTGAGGTGATTAGGGAATTTGAGAATGATTCTTTTATTTAACTAGTGATTGACTGTATATGCACAAACTACTCATATGAATAATACATGTGTTACTGAGTATCAGAAAGAGCTGAGAAGTAACATCGAGAGATTTTTCTTTTTTCTCATAGTGTCAATAATTAAATATTAATGTGCAATTTAAAATGTACCAGTTTAATCATTTAGCAGTCAAATTCCTACTCATGCATTTTTTAGATTAACTAATTACTCTGCATTTTCTTGTATCGATAGCATATGCTGGCATTTATAACCATTTTAATGGAATAAAGTGGTTATATATGATATCACTTATACTTGTTCTAAGAAATGCGTATTATAGTCCTTGAATTTTCTATTTTTTCTATTTTTTTTTCTATTTGTTTCAATGTCTTAAGGTACTTTCATTGGAATATCTCAATAGCTCTTGCCTGACTGCTACAAATCAGTGCTTTCATGTGCATTTTCCGTGTATCAAATTGTAAATACCACTTTATGGAAAGTGGTGCCAAATGCTTTCTTAGTGCTATGCAAAAGGTTCCTTCTTACCCTGGGGCTTTTCTGGAGTGTTGTGCAAAACCACCTCTGACCTCTTATCTTCCTCCATTCAGAGTTCTTCACATATCTTCTTCAAATTTGATGTTGGATGATTCCCTTTCTGTTTAGTCGCACTCACCAAAGATTTTTACTTCCCGGTGTATTTCTGATCTTAATCATTTCAAAACTGAAGTGTCTCAGAGTTGCAAATTGTTTAGTTTTGCACATGTGTACATGACAAAATGAAAAATACTTTTCTGCTGCAAGTGCTGAATTCTAGATAAGAGTAATCAACTCATTCTCCATTTTAGCTGAGCAAAGCAGAGTAGAGGTAGGACCTGAAACTATCCTCACAGTTAAGTTTCAACTTCTGCTTAGCACTATATTCTTTTAAATATGGATTTGTATATATATTCCTGCGGTTATTGGATGGACATAAAGGTACTTCTTATGTTGATCTGTTGGAATAAATAACAAGAAGACTAGTTTCTCTTTTTTCAGCCCCTCTTGGGGCTGTACAATGGCTTGTACATTGCTTCTTGGAGAAACCTGTGCCATTGTTTGTCTGTTAGTAATTACTTACCTTGGATTCATTCATAGTGTCTACGTCCTGGAAGACACCTGCTTAGTAGAAGTAAAAGGAGCTGAGAGACCGATTTCAGTGTGAAGGAAGTAGTATAGATAGCATGCTGAATACAGGAGTTTGAGCAGGGCTCGTAGCACTGTCCAATATTAAGTTGCACTGAAGTGTTTGTTACAAGCCCCTGCTTATAGTTTGTCTGCAACTTTGCCATCTATTTGGACAAAAATTTACTGAGTACCAGTCCATCAGTTCTTTTATGTATTAAAAATGCAGTCATGTACGCATATAAAGAATTTGCGGAAAAAGCTTGGTCTTTTAAACAATCATGATAACATTATATTTTAAAAAACACTGACTTCCTCATGGTTTGAAGCAAGGGTGTGTAACCGGCTGATAATTGAAAAAAAAATTGTTGATGGTACAACAGAACTGTCCAGAAGCTTTAAAAACCTTGTCTTGACCAGCTTCTGTCACCTTTTTATCACAATGTACTGTCCTCAGGTGCAGAGCAGATAACTGCCTCATCACTCACTGCTCCTGTGCTTAAGATATTCAGTATTCCTTACTTATAGGAGTGTCCTGATTTCAGGAACTCTGAAGTTTTTGGTGATGAATCTCAGGAATGATTTTAGACTTTCGTAATGATTTCTTTGTTTTATAAACCGATACATTGTTTGAAATATGGTGTTGAAAATAGACTTAATATCCCATTCAGAATTGATGATGAAAATGAGCCTTTTGGCATTCTTCAGTATGTAGAGTTGCTTGGGACTTCTTGTTGAGGTATATTCCCTCTTAAATACTGTTCCAGCAGTTCCAGCTGTCTTCAGAAAGTTACACATATGTGTTTTCTGCTGTCACTTCTTCCATCCCTATTCACTCCTGACTCATTGGCAATTATCTGGAACACTCAGCAGAGCTTTCTATTCTCCTGTAATACTGAGAACAGGGCTAAACCTACTGTTGCTTAATTGCTATAGAAGATATTTTCTTCTGTAGAGCTAAAGATCGTACCACGTGTGTTCCATTTGAAAGTTACCAAGTTGTAATTTGTGTCTTTTTTTTTTCTGTAAAAAACAAGTTGAAGTTTTCTTCTTTATGTGCCATGTGAGAGGAATGTTATTAGCATTGCTAAATCAAGTAAAAAAATTAGTAGCATCCAAATGACTACCTGTACAGTTGCTTCAAAGGATATGCACTATTCAGAAGAGAAAGGTAAAGTGTTTTATGTTAATAATGCAACAGATGGTAAAAAGATAGCAAATGTAACACTGAACCTTTATGGATCTAGATCACTTAAGGGAAGGGTAATAAACTAATTTATGGTGTGCTGAGAATATGCTGTAGAGTTTCCACATAGCAAGTTTAAATTTGGCTATGGCTGTAAATACAGATCAAGTTTGGGAGGGATAGTGAGAGAACTTCTGGATCAGGACAGAGTGAAATCCAGCTAGATATTTTTTGACAAGTCTTTGTATAATCCATTTCTAATGGCACATGATACCGGAGGCTTCTCATTCTTTTTAGTGTTAATGCACCAGAAACTTTTTCCTAAAGTATACTGTGTTTTATTTGCTGAAGATCAGTTTATCATCTTCTCCTCCTACCACGTGAAGAACAATTGATGATTATTCTCTTTTTGTATAAATTATCTTACAAACTCTTTAATATCTCTATATCAGTCTACCTGTAGCTGCCCCATCCCTGGAAGTGTTCAGCGACAGGTTGGAAGTTTTGGGATTAGATGATCTTTGACATCCCTTCCAAACCAAACTATGATTCTTATATATTAGAAGATTCTTGTGTGATGTCCTTCTAGTTCTCCATTTTCCTTCAACTCTGCTGTTTGTGTTTTCTGAAACTGTTACCCTTTTTTTTTTTTTTTTGTGCTTTTCTTTGGATTTTAATTTTCTACATCTTTCTCTAATCATGATGTTGAAAAATTTCACAGTCTTTCAGATGAGACTTAGAATAGAATAGAAATGAAATTATTTCCTTGCCACAACACTGAACTGTAGGACATGTGTTGCATCATCTTGCAGTCAATTTATGGCCTGAATTCTGACCCTTTGGTTTGGCTTGATTTTTATATTCTTTTCCTGCCTTTGAAAATGTTTAATATCTCCTCCTTCCCTGTCTCCCTTATTCCATCAAAGAGTAGAAATGATGATAGCAGAAACCATTAGTACGTTCTTCTCCAGTTATCCAAGTCACTGTGGTACTGGGTGAATCATGAAGCATCTTGATTCAGGTCATTTTTTGGTGATAGGAAACAAGCTAAGGGTTTGTTTTGAGTTAGTTGTACACTCAGTGGATATTTATCTTATCTAGTCTACCTTTTTAATTGGCTTATGAAAATGTGCTGTGGAATACTTGGGAAAAGGAAGTTTATTTTAGGCTTGTCACATGGACCATGACAGTTGTTCATGAGTTAATTTAACCTCTTAAAGACAGAAAATAAGATTAATTTAATATTGTTTTTACATGCCCATGGTGGCGCTCTTTATATCACAGTATAATTTTTACTAAATGTACTTCATTTTCTCTGCCAAGTGCTATGGTTGCTATTTTCACTTTTTTTTTCCTTTTTGTGTAAAGGGAAGCATTATATCTGTCTCTTCTAACCTTTTGGAATCACAAGCACTCAGAGTCTTTGGATGCAATTGATAGTAGTCTGTGCATTGCTTCAGTTAGTTCCTTGATGACTCAGTGATATGAGCTACATTGGTCTGATAAAAAAATAAATTCCCAAACCTCTTTTTTTCATGGTCAAGCCTAAAATCCCATGTTTTCTAAAAATAATTTGGCTTTTTTTCGTTATAACTATGGCTATACCATGCTATCTTCATAAAGAGAGCAGGGAAGGCTGTTAACTCTATAATTTGCTCTGCTCTGTATAACCAGTACTTCTCTTTATTTTCTTCTTACTTTTTGCGTTTATAGAACTGTTTTCTTACTATTTTTTATAATTTCTGATTTTGTTCCCACAGTGTTTGTGTGGGTCATTTATACTTAGAAATTTATCTACTTAGGTATGTGTCATAGTTTCCTTGCTTTTATGATTTTGATTTCCAGGCCATGAGGAAAGACATGGTATGGTCATAATGGTCTGTTAAGAGCACTCTTTTGGGTGGGGTTTTTGTTGCTTGTGTTTTGTGGGTTGTTTTTTTGTTTGCTTTGCTCAGGGGTAGTTTCCATTTGTGAATTTCTGTAGGGCTTGCCCTCTCTCCTGCTTTTCTTTACTGATCAGTATAACTCTCAAGAGATATACCAAAATGATCCCTGGCTCTATCGAAATTATATTTTCTAGAGTTCACCATCCTCATTCTGTTACTCTCACCACTTTCTGTTCTTGGAATTGATTTTAAACTATTACAGAGGTAAGTCATTGATTGTAAGACACTTTGACTTTTTATATACAGCCTGGTAAACCACAGATTGTAGTAATGGTAAGGTGCAAGTATTCTTTGATAACTGACAAACTTTGATAGTAACAGTCATTTGATCAGAAACACTAACATAGAATTTTAAACATTTTCAACTCTTACTAATTCTGGTATCGGTCTGAATGGACTTTAGTCTTAAATTTAGCAAATGGGTGAAGTCATAGTAAAAACAAAAACTACACAAAGTATGATGTTCTTAGTTGAATGTAAATTCTGTATAGGAATTGCCAAAACTTATTTTAGGATTTTTCTAAGATAAAGTCAGAAGTTAAGAAAACTGTTTATTTCTCTGGACTGAACTAAACAGATCAAAGACAATAATTTTAAGGAGATTTTTATTATTTGAAATATTAAAAAAAATTATTTGGAATTTGCATCTCAACTTGTAAAGAAGAGTTTCAGGCTGAACTGGAAAACAAGTTCAAAACGAACATTAAAACTATGAAGTTTACCCAGAAGGAATTGAAAAAAATGGGATTGATCAGCAAAGCAGGAAGTACAGAGGAAAAAATGAGAATTTGGAAAAGTCAACTTGAGTCACTATGGGTGGAAGAAATTAAAACAAATATTAAAAGGTTATTCAGCTATATAAAATAAATAGTAGAAGATTCTTAAGATACCTAAGCTAAAAGAAATAAAAGAACAAGAAAAAGTCAGTGTGAAAACAGGATTAAACTTTGTAGGTATTGTCTGAACCCTTTGTAAATTGTTGTCCTAGGTTCAGTAAAATGGGAATAAAACAAGAGGTGGCTAATGGGCAGACAAATGCAGAAATGGAAATTACCCCAGACAGGCCATAAATAAAACTTGGAGTGTTTCATCTTTGAAGGTAAAGGGACAGAACAATGTCCCTGAAAGTATCACTGCGCAATTGACATATGAAATTACAGGTTTTGGAGTAGAACAAGCTGTGTGTTACGCTACTTGATTAAAGAATAGCCAATGCAGTTTCTGTAAAAAGGTGGAGAGTTGATAGGCAACTATCACTCTATTAGTCTCATATCAGCAGCATGCAAAACAAATTTTGAAGCAGATTTATTAAATTCATTAAGATAAATATAAGATAGAATAAGACATATTTGGCTTCATTAGTAGGGATAAATCATGACAAACTGACAAGAGTTTCAGGTTTTTATTTTTGCCAATTAATAATGAAGTGTCATCTGCTTAAATTAGAATAGTAACGTGGATAAGGAACTGGCTAGAGAATAAATGAGAATGAATAGTTCTTAACGAAGGGCTGCTGGGCTTTTAGTAGAACTTGTTGAAGGATCAGTCTTCAAATTCATAGCATTTAATATTTTCGTTAATGAGCTTGACATAAATATTAAGAGCATGTTACAAGAAAGTCGACAGGTACTGTCAATACAGAAGGAACTAGAACATCATAAAGAACCGTGTGACACTGAAGTTTAGAATAAAGAAGATAAGAATAAATTTAATAGAGCAATTAAGAGTCTGTACAGCCAAGGGCTGAAGATTAGAATAACTAGGAGCCTAATGGTTGGAATTAAGCAAGAAGATGATTTAGAAGTACCAGCTGATCGGAGAATGATGGTCCCATCAACTGGATGAGAAAATCTGAATGCAAATTGAATGTGAAAGCAAGAGATTAACTCTGGTTATACAAGTTATTACTTCCACTCTTCTGTATGCTTTAATATTTTGGGCCATGAGGGTCTGACTTACCATGCTCAGGTATTGACTCTTTATGCTGATTGCTACCTGTTAAAAGGGAATATTCATAATATGCAGAATAAATTGCTTTTAAATCACTTCAGATACATAGTGATGAGTGTCATTGAAATGTTCATTGGGAAAAATAGTTCTATCTTCAAGTAAGCTTTTGAATAAGGCTACACACTAAGCACTCATGGTGAAAGGCTAATAATTAGGGGAGCCCTCGCTGTTCTTTTTTCTAAATTATGAAGCATTTCTGTGCAAAATAGCATCTGATCTTACAATTAAAACTGGTTTTGCTGCACATATGTGAAGGAGGCAAATAAAGTTTGTGCTTCACTGTGTAATGCTTGTGGCTGTTTTATGGAGGTCTGTATGATGTATGAGTTCTGCTGTGTTCTCCGGCCAACTCTGCATACTTTGCTTCAGCCATAAATTTTGACAAATATTACTGTGTGAATGAGGCTAGTTAATTTTGTAGCTGAATATTAGTTTCTGTCCTTCATTTACTTATGCTAAGTAACAAGTTTTAGCTGATAGACTGAGGCTGGTAAATATCTTTTTAAGGTATGGGCTCTGATATGCTTTCTTTTCATTTGCTGCTGATACTCTAAAATACAGACTTCAAATTGCTTTGAGGCTGATGTAGCGATATAGAAAATTTCCAAGCAATAACACTGATTTTTGATCTCCTTCAGAAATGTAATGTTAATTGAACATTTTCTCCATTTTGTAGGACTTCAACACATGTTGGTCCTTAGCTAAATTACATAGTCATCTTTTGTTTTACCATTTCTAGTTCTTGACTCCTCTTTAAGGGCTCATAATATCCTTAAAGTTTTAGTCCCTTACATAAACATATAAACATAATTTCCATCCATTTAAGACTTTTCTTTCTCAGAAGTTGCAAAAGGAGTTTTCACTACCATGGAACAAAAAAAGGACTGTTGGGGAAACTAGCTTAATATCTGTCCTGTGAATCTCAGCCTAGCTAATGCTGAATCATCAACACTTTGTGAACTATGAACTTAATGAACATTTGTTTCCAGCTCTTGAAGACTGAGCCCAGCAAACTTGTGTTTTAAAGAAAAGTGGTGGTAGAAGCTTTATTTCTCTTTTGCTTCTGACATATCTGAAATAGTTAGAAATAGTAGATATTGACAGTATTTTAAGATTAGATCTGTGAGTTTTGGGAACAAATTTCACAAGACAGTGAAAGATCTTGAGAGGAAGCCATATGAAGAGCATCTGAGGGTACTTCATCTGTGTAGCCTGTAAAAGAGAAGACTGAGGGGAAACCTCGTTGCAGTTATAACTTCCTCCTGAGGGGAAGAGGAGGGGCAGGCACTGATCTCTGTGGGAAAGAGACAAGACCTAAGGGAGTGGCCTGAGTTGTGTCAGGGGAGGTTTATGTTGGGTATTGTAAAAAGGTCCTTCAATCAGAATGTGGTTGGGCACTGGAACAGGCTCCCCAAGGAAGTGGTCACAGCATCAAACCGGACAGAATTCAAGAAGTATTTGCATGATACTTTCAGGCACATGATGTGACTTGGGGATGGCCCTGTGCAGAGCTGGGAGTTGGACTGGATAGTCCTTATGGGTCCCTTCCAACTCAGCGTATTCTGTGATTCCTGTATGATTCCACTGCATTTTTAACAATGCCTGGACTACTTTTCCTCCCCTGTACAATCTGGAGGCTACCTACTGTGTTTTCTTTAGTGTAAAGCTTTCAGAAGTCAATGAATCTCAGCCAGTAATGCATACACAGTAACTATTTAAGAGTTGGTTTAATTTAACACAAATTTTAGTTACACAAGAAACCTTACCTGCATTCTGTATCTTAAAGATTGTAACAGTAGTAGTATTAGTGAACAGCATTAACATACAAGTTGTGTATGTTTTACAGAGTCTGTGAAAGACAAGAGCGCGACATGTTTAGGAATATGTGGCCATTTCTTGTGCTGGAGGAGTAGTCATGCTGCTGATGCTTTCTCTGGAGTTTTTCTTTCTCATTTATGTTTTCCTCTGTGTTTATTCGTCAGTGACTGGACAAACAATGCAAGAGGGATCTTGCATATATTTGTAGCAATAAGTCTGAAAAGCTCCATTGCCACCAGGGCTCTAGAAAAGCTGTGGAGAGGTACAGGGCGTTGCTAGGCAACACTGCATGGCCACAGATAGTATTTTTCTTTTAATTTATTTATTCTTCAGTTTGAGTGTGTCCTGCTTGAAGCCATTTGGGTAATAGTTAAGCAAGCACATAGAAATCGGAGAGCTGCAGGAATGGAATAAAGGAATGCAATATAAAAATATAAGAAAGGAAAAGCCATGGCACATAATGAAACAGACCAAGAGACATGAAATAATTAGTAAGGACTAGAGGGGAAAAAGTAAACAAGCATGAAGAAACAAAGCAGGAGAGAAAAAACACCACCAAATTATGAAAAAACAAGATAGGGCACTATTGAAGAAAAATTAAAAATTGAAAGCTCAGTGTATACACAAGGGAAACAGGGAAACTGCTGCATAAGAATAAGAATTAAAAATCAGAGATAAAAATGGCTTCAAGAAGAAAAGGGAGAAATTTGGTAATAGTGTTAAAAGAATAAGGGTTTTTATTCCTTTTTGATTTGCATCATCATGATCTTTCCTATTGTTCTGTTTGCATATGTGCAATAGTAGTAATGACACTCAGAAGCTGCAGACTGGTTAATAAGTCCAATATGTTTTCCATAGAAGAAAAATAATGTTTCAGTTTCAGTGTTATTTAGAAACTATCCAATGTTATTCAGGAATCATTCAGTGTGTCTGTTTGAAAATAGCCTTTTCAAAATCAGGTAATTGTGTTTTATTGAAAAAATGTGCATGATTATACTAAGGTTACTAAGTTAAGCTCCAGTTGCATGGAGAGGATGGATCATTCATACTCTCAGTGTTAAGCAGGGACAGGTCTGTCCTGTGCAGTGTTCAGGTAACTAAAAGCCCTTCACTTGAAATAGTTGGAGCCATTTTATAGGCTTGAGTAGCATAGCCATGTGAGAAAAATGCTGTGACAGAGCCAGCCTGGCTGAGAGACCCATTTTATTAGCTCAGCAACTGTGCTACCTAGCCCAAATGTCTTGAGCACTGTTTGTGGGACCTGAGGAGTTTTAAGCCAAGCTCAAACTGAAGAGCCTTGCATTGCACTTCTTTTCTGGTGAATCTTGGCTCCTCCATATATCTCTGCTTGCTTGGGAATTGCTGTAAAGGTGCTTGCCTAATGCTTTGGGGCATGCTTGTGTTGTTCACCTCAGTTTGAATGCAATAATTTGCAAAGAGACTGACAGTCTGAGCTGTCTGAAGGCAAGCCAGAAGTTTTTGGGAGAAGAAAACTATTCAGATTGAGACATGAAAGCTCCCAAAGTACGAAAAACATTACAAAGAAGGCAGTAAATTGGACACATTACTGGAAGAGTGCATAGTGCCATACTGAGGTATTGAGTAGTTAGATACTCTTCTCTCTAAGGCAGTAAATGGAACTGAGACCTGAGGCAATATATTTATCCTGGATGTTATTTTCAAGCTACATGTGAATACACAAGCATTACAGCAGCATTCTCCTAATGCTCTTTTGAATGCCCTGCTGAAAAATGTAGCTATACATAAACCCTTTTCATTTCTGTGTATAGGAAAGTTCTTGTTCACGTAGTTACTTACAGATAATAAATCATTACCATTTATTTCCTTAAATTTCTATTGGAAGATTCTAAAGCTTGTTAAACATGCGTGGTATCTTATTCAAAGATTGCACTTTCTTGAGCAGTTTTCCCTAATTTTTGATTATGCCTGTATGTCTGTAAATAGATGACACAACAGATGGTATGATCTGCAACCATTGTAATAGCCCCATACCTCTGAATTTCTGAATATTTTTTTGAGAGGGGGAAAAAGTATTTTAGGTATTTATACTGTCCTACTTTGTTGTTCCACACCCTCCCCACCAAGACTTGACTTTCCACCTTTTTAGCAACGAGCGTAAGCTTTCATTTTGACTAACTTGGCTTGATGCATGATATTTCAAACTATGCAGTTGTGTTGACTCTTTAACAGTTTTGTGGTTCTTTCTGCATTCTTATTCATACTTTCCCATAGAGGTTTTTTTTTCCCATCTATTATTTATTCTGACTCTGTATATGTTAAAGAATCTGAGGTTGCTGTGTTACTGTATCTGTTCCAATAAGGTTTTAGATGCTAGTCAGTGCTAAGCACAGTAAAGAATGCATATAAATTTAGTAGTCTTTTCACAATTTTTTTACCTACAATGTTTAGTAGGTAAAGCAAAAGCTGCACATGCAAGCAAAGCAACGTGAGAAATTCATTCAGTACTTCTCATGGGCAGGCAAGTGTTCTCCTATCTCTAGGAAAGGAGGGCTCCATCACACATAACAGTGACTTGAGAAGACAAACACCAGCTTTAAAGTTGAAAAAGACCTCCAAGATCATCAAGTCTAACATGTGCCAAATACCACCATGTGCACTAAACCATATATAGTAAAGGGTAATCACTCTGAACCTCCCTTCTTCTTTTCCCAGCTTTATGTACTGCGCATGACTCCATATGGTCTGGGATATCTCTTGGGCCAGCTGTCCTGGCTCTGTCTCCTCCCAACTCCTTGTGTACTCCCAACCTTTTCGCTTAGGGTCCTTACTCTGTGTAATTGCTGCTCAGCAATGTTTTTGCACATACTAGCTGCTATGAAGAAAATTAACTTCAGCCCAGAACTTCACCAGATTTTTGGGTAAGAATCTTGTGCAAAACTATGAGAAATAGCTAAAGCACATTAGCTTCTGCAGAATTGGTTGGGAGAATTGTGTCCTGTTGTGTTTTGTTTTTTTCAATATTGAGGTAACTACAGGGAGCTGTCATGCATGGTGAACACAGAACCATGAAATAAAATGTTTCGTTGTGGCTTGTCTGAAAAATACTGTTCTTAGGAGAATAAAATGTGCTATGTCAAAGATGAGGTGGCATCTTGAGCTGAGGAAGGAAGATTGCTACATGTAATTTCCTTTATTCCACCACGTGGGGCTGGACCTTACTGTTTCAGGATAGTGTTTAAGCATTATTTTCTAACTTTTATTTTTGAAAAACTTTTAATAATTCTTGATATTTAATTCTTTAATATTTAATAATGCTTTAGCTGTGCATGAAAAATGGGAAGCATCCTATAAGTTAGTATTCTCAAATACATGGGATTAGTTTCTTAAATTCTTGGTCATTTGGTTTCTAAAAGAGCGGGGGCTTTTGAGTATGTGTTTTTCCTTATGCTCTTCGTTGAATGTCAAGAACATAATCTGTTCTTTAGCAGTACAGTTCTACTACATTTTAAAGAATCTTCCTTTTTTTCCCGGGTTATGAGCTCTGTAAATGTTAATTCTTGTTATGAACCTGGTCTTCACCAGCATACTCTCATTTTATTTAATCTTGGTGAGTTAAGGGAATGTTTGCCTAAGCAGAGTCAAGAATCCCAAGGGAAAAGCAAGCAAGGTTGAGGTATGTGAAAATAATGAGAGGGGAAGGGAATACAACATTTGGGATATTTTCTTTCTTAGTAGTCATTGATTATATTTTCACTATCAAGTGGAAATAGTATATTTAGAAAAGAATTACATTGTAAATTTATTTTAAGAATACTGGAGAATTGGAATATTCAACCTTCAAGAATGAGTCCCAGACAAGGATGTTAAACTTCTGTGAAGGCTCTCCTGTGATGCTCAGGCTCTTCAGTAGGAAAAAGGCAGGACTACAGCCATATTAAAAAAGAAACAGTATTTACATGTTGCTTGTCAAATTCTAAGAAACGATGTGTACTTTTCCCTGCTACAAAACCCTTTCCCATATAGGGAGGCTGTCTTGTGTCCTTTCAGATGCAGAAACACCAGTAGCTTGTTACCAAATCCTCCCGTTCATCTACTAATCAGGTTTAACATTTGTTCTAGGAAGAAAAAATGTGAAAGGCAAAGGTTTTCTTTTTTTTTTAATCAAAATTTTTGGTGTCTTTTAAAGCTGAGTCACAAGAGAAGAAGCATAAACAGTCCTGTCTGGTAGCACCACCTGCATTCTCTGCTCCTTTATTATTTCCAGCTGTGCCTCTGCTTTCTTGCATATCTTTTGTAGCTTTTTATTCTTTTGAGTTCTTTGGTCTACTATTCTTTGTGTTGCATGCTTGGTCCTTTCAGAATATCTTTCTCATCTTCCCCATATCACTACTATCTGATGTGTTATCCAATGCCAAAACACGTGGTGTCTGCATCTGCTCTGACAACAGCAGGTTGAATGCAAGCAAGATACCATACCCTTCTGTGAACATGAAGGCTGTGATAAATTTGCCACTTGAAATTTGTGCGTGAAACATCATGAGAACGAAGTTAACAGAATGCCATCTCAGACGGGAACATCTTTCACAGCCCCAGAAAAATTGAAAACTAAAGTGTTAAATATGTTTAACAAGTAATTAACTTCTATATGATTACCTGTCCTTAAGGATTAAATGCACCATGTTTTAAATGGGGAAAAGTTAAAAAAATTGAAAATTGTCCACTTTCACTTCAGAATTTTCAGTTACATTGACAGTATTTCTGGTAATTAATAACAAAAAAACCACACTTGCAGTTTCAGAAAATAGCACATGCATCAGAGTTTCCTGGTATCAATCCCTCCTTAGTAATATATTCCTGTTTACAGATAAAATGTGGTAATTGTTTTTGAGTTATAAACAATTTTTAGTGCCTTAAAATAATATAGCTCTGAAAAATCCCATCGAAAATTTTTATGCTAATTAGGCATTGATTACACCCTCCCACAATTCTATTTAATGCTTTTTATATTGATTTTTATTTAATTACTGACATTTAGGCTTGTCATCTTTTGGAATTTTGCTATTTTTGATGTACTAATATCTCTGTTTTTCTAAAAGCCTTGCCCAGCCAATATGGCAGTATCACACAATGAAAAAATTTTTATAACAAATGTTCACATATTATGAATGACATGTTGTCAAATGTTATATAAATACTTGAGGGCTCAATATACTTTCTGCAGATATTAGAAATATGTATGTATTTTAAAAAAATACCTGTTTTTCTTTTGTGAACAGCTGGTCAGTTAGCAGTTTTAAGCTGCTTTTCCCACCCTCTTTGGAATAAGAACCCCTTTGAAGAATGAGTCATAGCAAATAGGAAGAAGGAATTTAGTAAGCAGATACTAAAGATCCTAATATGTTACAGGATCAAGCAATCCTTACACTTGCTTAGTTTTTAAGAATGCTTTTAGATAAAACCCTTTCAGTTTTGTTTAGTTGCTCAATATGGAGATAGTTTAAGGGGGCTTCCTGTATGGAATACAGCTATTGGCTACTAAGTAACATGAGAATAAATGCAATATATGTACGTCATTTTGCCCTGTAGCAGATGGGTGCTTAAGTCTGTGAGAGAAGATCAATGGAAACATTTAGCTTTTTGTGTTGTTTCAGTGTAAAAAGACAGTCTGTTCCAAATCAAGAGAGGAGTCTGCTAAGAAGATTTAGGTTTCATTGGAATAAAGCACAGTATTGTAAAAGTTTGCATCAAAGGAAGATATGCTATTCCAAATTCATAACAATGGACTACTAGTCTTGTTTTAATATTTTTCTTTGGCATGTAATCCTGTTTAATTAGATTGTACTCTCTCTGTTGTTTCAAGATTCCATAAACTGGGGTCTTATATACCAGCTGCTAAAGCAGGAGTTACTGTCTAAATGATATTCACAATGAGTATTTGGAAGGTTTACAATTATACCCTTGCTAATAAATTGTGCTATTTTCCCCAACAGTTTTAAGTGCTAATCTTCAGAAGGCATTTTAAAATTAGCTAAAATTCTGTCAAGAGATTTAAAAAAATTGTTAGCATGAAGATAATTATGTCACAGTCCTTGGACTCCATCTCTGATTGTGTGCATAAATCAGAAAATGTCAGCTGTGTTTTCCCTTAATAATTATCCTTGCAGCAATATATTACAGTTTAGATTTCTATTACAATGTTGCTTTAGGTTTATAAAACACAAGTTAGTTATTTCTAAAGTTTTCTGCTGATGAAATAATTCACATTTCTAGAATAAGTGATTACTTTTGTTAACATTTTATGTATATCAATAAGAAGATCAATATGGAATTCAGCTTTCTACACTCTTTTAAACAGTCTGATGAAGTAGTCCGCTTTTTTTGTTACAACTTTGTTAAAAAATATCACCTCTATGGTATGACAAACATTTTCAAAACGTTTAGCTAACGTGGTCAGCCTTATGGCATGTGTGGCACTTCAAGTTTTAAGGAATTTTTGGACCAACATTTGAGAATTTTCCTGCTGAATCCATAAAGGGTGTAGGTATTTACAGTACATTCTGTAGGTTCCTAACAGTTTTGGTAATCTGTTGTTGGACCCTGCCTGCTTAAACATAACTAATTGAAGTGTAGGAAGAAGCTACTAAATTCTTCAGAGTTTGGACCATGCTAGCTCATTTTAAGGACAAGTAAATTTGATAAATTAATAAATTTGGCCGTATAAATAGAAGACAATTAAGACACAACATACTCTGTAGAAACCTTCTTCATAGATTATAAAGGGCAGAATAAGAAATTGATTTTTTAGCTTTAGTAGTAATAGTAAATACAAACTGAGTAGGTGAGAGTTCTTCTGTCTTTCGTTTGTTTCTTGTGTTTAATACAAAGAATGTTTGACAGTAAAAATGTGAGATTTACTCAAGCTTTCTAAGAAAATTTTCTAAAATTATGTGGAAGCAGTAAATTCCAAGAGTTTGGCAATGCTGCTTAACTTAAAAATCTCTTCCATAGAGAAGAGAGATGGTATTTTAAGTAAGACTTTTAATTTGGCAGTATATCAACTAGGATAAGAATTTTGCTCGACTTCAGTGATGCAAGCTGCCTTAGAATAGGTTTTACACTGTTGTCAGTGCAAAAGATTTCTCAACTATCTCAAAATGTGTAGAGACATTATCTGTAATACTAACAAGTTTGAAAGTCTTCTGTGAAGTATTTCAGGAGGCAGTTAAGGTAGCAAGATACGGCTTTTTGTGATGCCGCTCTCGTTCACGTGAATGGAAGATTTAAGGTTGGTTTCAGTGGAAGTGTGGTCATATTTAGCCCTACTGTATCTTGGAATGGGCAAGTTTGAGCTATGGTCTTCTCACAACTCTGACTCTTATGCCTGTCATGGCAGAGCAGGGGCAGCAGTGCTTTCATGATTTAGTGGTGACACCAGGCAATAGACTGTTGCTTTCTGAGCTGTTTCTGCAAAGTTCTGCATTTTAGCCAAGAGGCCAAATAAAGAATTGCTTTTCAGATAATTAAGTCAACAAAGAGGGCTTTTCCATCCAAGACAAAAACATATAAGAAAGCTAAGCTGATGAATGTTTAGAGATGGGTTTCAAAAAGTACAGCTTCATTTTTACCAGAATCCTAGATTGATTATTTGTATTCACCAGTTACTTCAACCAGTGTCAGTGTACTTTAGACGTGGTAGTTGCTGACTTTTCCTAGTCCATTAAATTTATAATATAAAGTTTGTCACAGTATTATTAATATTATCACTTACAATATCTGAAAATACAGAATTGAGAGCACAGGCTTTGCTCCTAAATTTTGCAGTTTATTTTATTTTTGCAGAACGAAAAAAAAATCATACTTTTGTGGTTATGGGAGAAAAAGCTTTTCGATTTGTTCATTTATTTTCCTTCTTCCTTGTCTTCATACGCTCATTATTCTTCTGTCTCATTTCTGATTAGACATTTTACCACTATGCTGTATGTGATGCCACAGATAGTCGTGGATATCCAGTCTACATCTCCATTTTTAATTAGTTGTCATGCAAGATCTCATATGATAAATAAGGCATTTATTTATATATAAATTGTCTTCCCCCACTCTTGCTTTTTGTTACATTTAAAAAACTCAACGTATTTATACTAGATTCCTTTAAGAAGCAGTATTTAGACTTTTGTGGCTTTTTCATGTATTTTGACTTATGGTGACCATGATGACCATTTCAACTCTAAATATCATCTTTGAGAAATTCAGGAGGAAAAATCAGTAATTTAATATCAGAAATACTATAAATCTGCCAATGGTGATAACATAGGCTGCTATATAATTACTGAATTATAGAGTTTAAACTTCTAGACTTTATCTATATCCACAAAAAAATCACGTGACAGTGGGCCGCCAAAACCAGTTTTTTCATTGCTTGTATTTTGATTTTTTTACTTAAACTGATGCTCAGAATGAAACACCTTGGAGTTTAATTGTTCGTTATACTTAAATCTGTGAAGTATTATGGGCCAAAACATGCCGCCCTGTACAAGATGTTTATAAATATGAATTATTTGATAGCTTTGATAATAGGCTGATCTCAATTTTTGCTACTGATTTAGCACTTACGAATGTAAAATTTACCCTGGTCATGATCTACTGAAGTTTCATAATTTCCCAGACATATCCTTCAGAGTATTCTCATGCTTAAAATTTCATTTGTATTGGTAGCCTTTCTTATAAACTAGTACCCTTTCAGATGATCTACAAGTATAGCATGTGAGCTGATACTCAGACACATGAAGTGCCATCTATATTCCTATAGCTATGCTTATATTTGATATTTCAGACATCCTTTTTCCTCTGAGAGGATCAAGCATACTTGAATGACTGGAAAACAGTGGGTATGATCAGCGTTTGCCTACTCTCCTGTTCATTATGTGTGCAGTAACTGATGACATATCCTCATGAGGTCATCTTCTTCCATGAGTTTGTTTCTGGCTCAGTTTTTAGATCATTTTTTCCTCAGGATTCTATGACTTGCTATTCAGCCTGCTGCATGAAAGCTATTTGGCCGAAAGTAGCTGAGAAAGTATATTGTCCAGAAACAGTTCTCAGAAATGGTAGAAGTAAGTTCATCATCTTGCCAAATGAATTAATACGTCTATTATTCAAGTCTATTTCTTTCCCTTTTTTTTTTTGGTTGTTTTTTTGTTTTTGTTCTGCGTTGTATATTCATTTTTACATTGGGTGTATAGTTGAGGTGGAGTATTTGACTGTGTAAGGCTACACAATTGCATGTTCTTTAGGTATGGGCCACCTTTGCCCTTCAGCTGATTAACACAGTATGGTCTGTATAGACAAAGAAGAGATACCAACTAAACTTACTCATTTCAGGGTTTTCCACATGGACAGGATCACTTATTTTAGCCAGTAAAATATAGAAAAAATTTAGTTGTGTTTGATAAAAAATCTGTGTGCTTTGGATGGTTTGCCATTTCTACATGCCTTATATCACAAGGTCAAGAGAAGTATGATGCTCCGATTTTCTGAACCTGTCCTGAGGTGCTGGTAGCACAGGATTGTTAAAACATGGACTTTTCCTCTTTTGTCACTTGGAGCAGTATTCCAAATTGTATTTCTTTTGGCCTGTTTTCTTGGAGGATGGAAGATTTAATTTTGCTTGCACAGATACTTTCAGCTTAGTACTGATGAATCAAGAATTCTTCTTTAATTACTATTGCTGTTTTGGATTTCTTTTATGTATTTTAAATGTCTGGCCTGCCTATATGTGCTTCGAGATGAAGGTCAATGTATGCTGATCTATGTAATGGAATACTTCATTGTAGAGCTTTGCTGTCTTTCTTGTGTAATCCCTTTGAGTTTTTGGGTAGGATTTTGCTATGCAAAGAACAACTGATTGTAATATAAACAAAGAAAAAATATCACATTAACCGTGGGATAAGATTTACTGTGACACCCGTAGTTTTCTATAAAGAAGAAAAAAGATGTCAAAAGATCCATGTATGTGTAGCTTTGTTAATTTATTCTGCTCAGAAATGTATTGTTAAAGCGTTAAAACTTTTAACTAAAAAGTATGTAATCTTATTTAAAAAAAATAATAGTTTAAATGTTAATTGGACAAGCTAAAATATCTTGCTAGGTCACATACAAGTATCTAATAATTTTCTTTTCAGTAATGCTTTTGTAGCCTCAAATTAAATGTAATTATAAAAATAATCAATGCACAAAAGAAATAACAATAGGTAACTTTTATTGTATTTATTTTAACAATTTTTAAGATGTGGTCATAATTAATTCAGACTTTAAAAACGGTGAAAACAATATGGCCAAATAATAGTGCACATATTTTCTTTAAAGCTGCTGCATATAGAGCCTGACAATACTGCCTTCAAGGCTGTTAGCAATAGTAACTGTTATGCTTGTAACTTGTGTTTCTTTTACACCCATATGGCAAAATTATGCCTCCCAGAGGTAACTTTTGGTACTGGAGAAAGTTACTGTTGAGAACAGGGGTAACCTAAAAGCCTCCTGTATTGATGAAGCCTCAAGAGAAAGTAAAAATCCTTTGGAAGATGCAGATGATTAGAGAATTCTTGTTTGCTGATATTTCACACTCACTTTGCACAGATACAAATTTTTGTACTCCCCAGCATCTTCTGAATCAATTTTACTGTCTTTGTGGCAGCAGAAGAAAAGGATCAGGGCTCTGAAGACATGGAACCAGTCTCACATCTAGTAATAATTTACAGAATATCGCAAAATTTTGCTTCATTTATTTTCACTAAGTTGTTGACTTCATATTGCTTTTAGAAATAGTGAGCTGTAATCTGGAAAAAACCACAAAGGTTGAGGTGTCTGTAAACCATTAACCTTCTCAGTTTCTCTTATGTTTTAAAATTAAATAGGAATTAAATAGTTTGTTCCAGCAATGCTGCCTGTTTTACTGGGACAAAATTTCTAACTTTACAATTCTAAAATGCTCATTTAGGTTTCTATTATCATCTGTATGTGTGTAGTAATGTTGTAGCCTTGCATACACATAAAGAAAAAATTTTTTTCAAAGAAGAAAAAAGTAGAAATTCTATAAATTTAATTATGGAACATTTATAAGATGATTTTCATGACAACCGTATAATAAGATTTGTGTTTACTTTATTTCTGAGTTCTCAGTGTCTTTTTAATGACTCCCATGTAATTAAAACAGAATGCATAATTTGAGGTAACATAATATAAATCAGTTTTGTTTGCATGATGTTGAATACTGTTAATATATGTACAATGAACTGCTTAAGAGCCTTACATGGATATGTCCATTTGTTGCAGAACTGTGAGAAACTGGAAAATAATTTTGATGACATCAAGCACACGACTCTTAGTGAGCGAGGAGCACTTCGAGAAGCAATGAGGTAAGTCTGGGTCACCATAGCAACAGTCACAGATGTGGTAAAGAAAGAGTCATTCTTCATTATTGGGGGAACAAATGAGTTCATTGCCACCATTCAGCTCTATTCTCTAAGGTATTAATTTGTCAGTGGAGAGGCTTCCCTTGAGGCTGTACTTTGGTTTAGAAGCTGCATAAATGTTAAGCCTGACTGCACAGTAAAAAATGTAAATGTTTAATTTGTTATTTAAAATGCTTAAGGGGTGCCTTGCTTTATATTTATACTAAATTGTAAGTGAATGAAAATATTGTTCATCTGAATTCTGTAAGTGTTAAAGGAGTTGTACAATGATGTTTGAACAAACCTGTGTTTGCTTTAAATTGGATTTGATTTTTATGTATGTAGTTCCTGTGTATTCTGATTTTATCATCAGATTTACATGATTTTGGTTTTGGTGATGGAATGTTAAAATCTGTTTAGTACTTTATGTATATTGTAGAGATGTATATTTTACTTAATAACCCATATAGTTGTACTTAATACTTTATTAGAGGAGCTCACTCAAGTCTTCTGCCATCTTTACTGGCACTGTAGAGTATCTGGGTACAGGACTCCAAAGAAACTTGCCAGCTATAGTGTCTGCAAAAGGGAATGATTGCTGTGCTGAAAGGTAGTGGAATTGAGGACAGATTTTCTAAAGTGAACTCACTGGATAGTCAGGAAGATGTTATTTGTAGTATTATCTGTGAATCAGAAAATTATAGTAACCTGTACTTTTAAAGGTTTTGAAATTGGATAATAAAATGTAATGATGCAAACACAGTGCTTCATTTTGCTTGCCTGATATCAGAGTAACTTCTTACACTTGCACAAGTGCAGTATAAAGTAAAAACAAGAAAAAGCCCTGAGAATCTTCTTGAAAAACTAAATACATCTATATGCTTTGACTGTATTCGTAATCCCTTTAAATTTGTTGATGTATGTGAATGGTTCGTTTTGCATGAATGACTTATGTTCAGGATGCTCTTGTCTTGTATACACTGAGTGCTTGTAAAGGTGTTCTGTCTTTTGAAGCTGCTCTTACTGCCTACAAATATTCTGAACATTTCAGCTGCTAGTGTCGCAATAACTGTAAAAATAACAGCATTCATCTTTCTAATTGTGATTTTTGTTTTATGCTTGCTTTGCTTCGTGTGTTTAAGATTTTCTCCCTATGTGGTCGGTCATCTGTGTGCATAAATACCCCGTGTAATGTCAGTAAATGAAAAGGGATTAAAAATAAAGATTTGGGGAATTTTTGGTATATGAAACTACTTGTAGAATTTTCAACCAATCAGATTTCAAGTTGCTGCTGTTTTGTAGCAGTGTTCAGGCTTGTGATGTTTTTGCGATACATGACTCAGCAGAGATAATACTTTAAAAACTTATGTGCTGACAGTTCTTTGGTCAACGTTGAATAGTAAAGGGAGCTTTGGCATTTCAAAGGTCATGTTGCTGTTACAGAGACTGTACAAGTTTCTCATGATTCTTTGCTGTGCATACAATAAAAAACACTTTACTATCTCATAAATTTGTACCCTGGCCATTTCTGCTAGTGTACAAGGCATTCTGAGAAATAGTTATTGATTGTTAAGTGTGACAGATATTGTGCAGTGCTGGAATTCTCTTAATTGCAATCAATAATATGTGGTTGGTTGTTTTCTTAGTTGCTTTTTTTTTAGATAAATATCTGACTTACTAAAGTAATACTGTAGTATGATTTTATAATATGCTTGAGTGACATACGAAGGGTGCAGAATGTTAATTAAGAGAGGTACATGCATGTGGGTGTACATATCTTTCTAAATGTTTGTAAAGTACACTTATTCAGCCTGTACAGTTCTTTCAACTGCTACATAGTCATCTCATTTACTGGGTGGCTGTGTTTTTCTGTTTGGATCCCTGTATTATTTGTAGCATGTGTTATTCAAATGGTAAATTTTTAGAGATTAAAGTTCATTTTGCTTTCCCATTAACAAGAGTGGATGTCAGACCAGGTGCAGGAGGACATAGATTCGCTGACTTCAGTATTAAGAGATCCTTGTCTTGTTTTGGTAAGAGAAGCATGTAGAGAGGACTGCACATTGCACAAAAGCACTAAAATCATGTGGGCATGAAAACAAAAACAACAAAAAATCCTAGTTGGATAGCTAAGTGGATATATGTGGATCTCAGATGAGCCTTGAGTTAAGTGGGCAGTCTGCCCAAATCCTCTCTGATTTCCCAGAGTGCTACTACTGGTCTGCCAGATGAGAAATACAATGAACATTTTTCCCCAGTGCTTCTGTTTGGAACGAGACCTTCCATTTTAACTTCATCTTTGAGAAAAATGGTCAATTTAATATGGGTTTCAGTACACTTCTAGTCTGAGTATCGCTGTGCTCTGCATAAACAAATACTGATATTCAAGAAGGGTCTTGTTCTCTTTCCAGTTCTTCAGTATTCAAATTAAGGATTACATGAAAATTACCTTTCTTGTTTATATATATACATGTATGCTAAATAAACTTTCTGCAGGGTTTTGAAAAGATCAGAAAGACCTATGAACTTTCTCTACTTCTACTTTACAGTTGTGTTCAATCTTGAATGAGATAATGAACTGATAGTTTGCCATTATTCTGTGTATAAAGAGTGGTATTGGAAGAATTTGATTTACTTGTGATTGCACATAAACTCATAAAGCATTCAATTCAGTTAATGTTTTGCTTATTTTGTTAATGTACTCCAAATGTTTTATTTATTACTATATTTTAATGCAACTGCAAAGCTGAAGTAAACAATAAAAATACATTAATTTTTTGAATTGGAGTTTATAAATTGACAGATTATTGCTTCATGTACCTTGAATGTGTATATGATAAATTATTTGGGTATTTTGTGTAGTAACATGGCAGAAAAATAGCATCGCTATATACCTATAATGCCAGGTTGCATAAGTAAGAACACTGAGCTTTTGTTAAACAAGGCTAAATTTGTTTTTAATATATAGTTAATGTGAAAAATCTGGATCCCAATCCTCAGTAAAGCTCTATCTAGAAATTTAAAGCAGCTTTTAGGCTGTTTTGCGTGCTGTGAGGAGATAAGTATTTGAGGAGAAGAAAGCAGAGTAGCTAACCGTATGCTGACGCTGGTAGTCTGTCTTTTCATGAGGCAAACCCAAAATGTGAACTGCTGTAGTAACCATTCCTCTGGGGAAGTAAGGTAAAGTAGCCTTTAAGAGCCTTAAAATCAAACAAAGTAACGAACACTGACTGTATCCCCCCTCTCATGGTTTCTCTTGTGCACGTTCTGCTTGGGAGATCATTGATCTGGACCATCTTTCCAGCTCAGAGCAGGGTCAAGTAGAGCAGGTTGCTCAGGGCTGCATCCAGCATGGTTTTTTGTATCTCCAAGGATGGATGCTTCACAGGCTGTCTAGGCAAACATCCTCACAGTAACAACAGAAAAACTCAAAAAAACCCAAAACCCCAAAAGCCTCCCCCCTTTTTTTTTTTAACTGTGATTCCTTGTTTCAGTTATGCCTGTAGTTTCTTGCTCTTTTCACTGTGCATCACTAAGAAGAGTCTAACTTTGCTGTCTTTATTCCTTCTCATTAGATATTTATACATTTTGGTAAGATTCTCCCCTGCACCTTCTCTGCTTGAGGCTAAACATCCCCAGGTGTCTCAGCCTCTCCTCATGTGACAGACACTCCAGTCTCTTAATTACCTTTGTGACCATTTCCTGGACTTGCTTCTGTATGCCCATGTTTTGCTTGTCCTGGGGAACCCAGCACATGACACAGGTCTGTCTCTTCAGTACTGGGCAGCATAGAAGGATCTGCCCTCTCAACCTACAGGTAATACTCTACCTGACAAAGCCTAGGGTGCTGCTGGCCTTTCCTGCGAAGACTGACTTGTGTTGAGCTTGTCCTCCAGGACCTCAGGGCATTTTCTGCAAAGCTGCTTTCCAGCCTGTACTGGTGACTAGTGTTGTTCCTCTGCAGGAGCAGGATTTCACTTTGGTTGATAGTTTTTTTGGGTTTGTTTTTCTTTTTTCCCATGCAGTTTCTGTAGGCCCATTCTCCCAGCTTCTTAAGGTCCCTCTGAACAGCAGCCCAACCCTTTGAAGTGTCGCTACTCCAGTGAATGATAGATTGCTTTTGAACACTTCCAGTAATATGTTTTAGATCTGTGTCTAGCGTACATTTCGTGAACCTGGCATGTGACAAATGAAGCCGTAGTGTTTCAGACAGAAACATCTTATGGATCTAGTGTGGCAATTGTTTACTTACTTGCTGAGTTGATAAGGCACCATGGTGGCTTATGGTAGTGGGCAGTCATTGAGATTGGGATATTAATGCGTAAATGGGTCCTACTTTTAGGTGGATGGACCATATATCTATCTTGTGAACATTGACTGAGTTAGTATGTGTGAAAATTAAAGCTGAGTATTTTTGTGTAGTCTCCTTGTTATTAAAGGAAAATTTAAATGTATTTATTTGTACTTTGAAATGGGAAAGGAAAGTTTGCTTATTTGTTTGAATCAGTATAAAAGATACCCAAGTCAATTTAAAATTTTCTTTTGCATTCATGTATTTGCATATAGTTTTGGATAATATGGAAAAAGGAGTGAGGCTTCAACAGTGATTTCCAGTTTGATAGAAACAGTTTCTGTTAATGATGATATTCACTGTTGTCTTGACAACTGTGTAAGCTGGGGTTAGAAATAATCAGGCTTCTTATAATGTGGTCTAGACTCTCAGATGTATTTGACAAATAGTTTCTATGACTGAGCAAAACCCAAGAAAATTGCACTGTAAGAAGTTCTGTGATTTCACAAGTGTTCATTAGTTTGCAGAGTAAAAGCTAGGAATTTAAAAATGTAAACAAAATAAGTCTGCAGCACAAACTACAAAATATTTAGTAACCAGCTTGTGATGTGGCAAATACAGGTTTATATTTTGGTTCTGAGTTAGACAGCCATGTTAAATGTATTTCTGCTTTCCCCTGTTGTTCTTAAACTATTCTGAGAGATGAGGCCAGTCTCAGGTAAGTTGAAAGGAAAGTTGAATGAGAAATAAAGACTACTGGGTTCCAGATCCAGGTGTCAAAGATCATCTATTCAAAGAAATTCTACATGTTTTGGGGAGTTGTAAGTCTTTGGAGTGAATTTCAGTATTCCAAAGTTCTGAACTTCAGTAAAGCTTTTGATAATGTGTCCAAGAGCATTTTCCTGGAGAAGCTGGCAGCCCATGGCTTGGACAGATGCACTCTTTGCTGGATAAAAACTGGCTCGATGGCTAGGCCCGGACAGTGGTGGTGAATGGTGCTACGTCTGGTTGGTGTCCAGTTAGTAGATGAGTCCCCCAGAGCTCAGTCTTGGGGCCAGTCTCGTTTAGTGTCTGTACTGATAATTTGAGTGGACACACAATAGGTTTGCAGGAGATACCAAGGCAGATGGGAGTGTCGATCTGCTGGAGGGCAGGAAGGCACTGCAGGGGGATTGGACAGGCTGGATTGAAGGGCTGAGGCTTAATGGTATTAGATTCAACAAGGTGAGGTGCCAGATCCTGCACTTTGGTCACAACACCACCAGGACGTGCTACAGGCTGGGAAAGGGTGGCGGAAAAGAGCCTGAGCATGCTCTTTGACAGCCAGCTGGACATGAGCCATCAGTGTGCCCAGGTGGCCAAAAAGGCCAGTGGCATCCTGGCAGGACTAGGACAGTGATTGTCCCCCTGTACTGGGCACTGGTGAGGCTGTACCTCTAACCCTGTGATCAGTTCTGGGCCTTTCATTGTAAGAAAGACATTGAGATGCAGGAGCGTGTCCAGAGAATGGCAACAGAGCTGGTGATGGTCTGGAGAAGAAGTCATATGAGAAGCTGCTGAGGAACCTGGGGTTAAGTCTAGAGAAAAGGAAGCTCTACTTCTATGAAAGTAGCCACTAGCCTTGTGGTTAGTGTGCTTATTTAAGGCTGAGGGAGTAAGTTCAAATTTCTCTACTACCTTCTTCTATATTTACATTTATTTTCTGTGCAGTCATTTGAATGCTGCTTGGGGCATGTATTTTGAGGAACTGAAGTATGGTTGCTTCATATATATTTTGCAAAAATTATATGATGCCTCCAAAGTGCAACAACATTTTGCTTCTTGAGTGACCAGCTTGTGTTGCTCTGATGGCAAGATAGCTACATCAACAAACAAATGCTCTCTTCCACAGAGGACATACTAATTAGGTAAACCACTTTGATAAGTAGGCTTATTGAGTTAGGCGCTTGTTTAGACTTCATTTGGCTAAGAGATATTCCTTTAAAAAAACAAAAAAGAACGCAAAACTGTAGAGATTTCTCAGACTGAAAACAAAACTGTGAAATTTAGGGAATAAACCACTCTACCCTTAAAATTTATTTTTTAGATATAGATCTTGACAGTTTTATAAATTTATTATATTATTAATATGCAAAATGCTGATGTTGCATAGTTGGATGTTGCACAGGTATGCATACAGAATGCTGGAAGCAATTGAGAGCATTTACTTCTATACTGACAACTTCTATAGTAAGGACCTACGTGGCTAATATAAATGAGTTTAATTTTGAGTGCCACTTTGAAATCAAAACTTCACTATCATCCTTGGTGTACTTTACAGTTCAAACAGGTTGCCAACATCATTTGTATTGACCAAACATTGGCCATATACCTTCACAGTGCGAGACAGCCCTGTGTAAGAACAGCTATGACTGATTAGTGGCATTAACGCTGTTAAGCTGTGTTCATTCAATTTTACTATCCTCTTGTTTGGCTAACTTAACTTCTGAGTCACCCACTAGTCACTTTCTGGGGGCCTATCAGTGCCTGGGATGAATTGCATAGATCTGACCACAATGTTGACAGGCAGACAGATGCTCTGCAGAGCTGTAACACCAAGCATGTATAGCGACCTGTGACATTAGTGTAATTATTTTTGTGCTGATTGTTAGAACTTGCATTGTCTTTCTCTGTCATTCATATGGAGAATTAAAAAAGTTCATATTTCATTTTTCAATTAAAAAAAAAGAAGGTTCTGATACTGGGAAGTCCATTGTTCCAGTCTCAGGTATAGCTCTCACTGAAAATTTTGTGGAACTACTGATAATGCTTATCTTCTGCACTATACAATGTAACTGTATTGCCTTATATATTTTTTGAGTATAAATCAAAACTATAAAGTGTCGTGTTTTGAGCTTAACTGTGAGATGGACTGTTCTCTTGAATATCAGCTTCATCATGCCTTGACCAGAAATTTTAAAACTGAAATACATTTCCAAGTTTGTCAGCTAATTGCTGCACATACATTCTTCAAAATACTGTATATAATTTCTCATTTTTAATTTATGAATTGTAATTTTTTTTGGTCCTGTGATAGGCTTGTTTATTTAGTTATTACAGGGAGGAGATCAAGATAAGTTAGTTTGCCTTTGAATGTTCCATTAGTCACCTAGCTAGAATAAACTGACAAAAGACAACTTTAACTGACCTAAAATAGTGCATTGATGATGCTTCCTGACTGGTAAATTTGAAAGGGTGTTGAATTTTTTTGCTGTTCCAATTGACAATATAATTGCATTTACTTTTAGGATTGAACTACACCTTTTAGTGTATAAAACCAAAACATGGATATAGAACAAAAGCATTGTTAGCAAAATAGCAAGCAATATATTAAAATAGCAAAATAAATAATATTCATGGGTTTGGAAATGGCATTACAATTACTACATTTGTTGACATACTGAAATGTGCTTTGGGCAAGGTCTTACATGAACATTTTTGATAAAGTACTGTGTGTTTTTCATAAACTTTTCTTGTATGTATTAGTGTGAATGATGCTTCAGGTCTGGTCTGAGTTTGGTAAACACATCATTGCTGTATTTGTGTGTACCATTTGAAGGGGAGAGGAGAAAACACCCCCCCCCACACACACACACTTTTCTGTCACTTCAAGTGAGGAGAGCCTGTTCTTGGTTTTGAACCGTTTAGGATTTATGATTGGATAATGGTCAAAAACTTGCTTTTTAGCAAACTGCAGGAGATGATGTCTGATGTTGCTGGTGAAAGAGATTTTGAAAACCACTGTGGCAGATGGCTTACCACAAAGACTCCAAAGGTGGCATGCAGGGGGTGCAGCATTGTACCTTTCAGTGACTAACAGCCACTCATCTGCAAACTGTTAGAGTAGAAAATTGCACTACAGAATCTTGAGCTCACTCCATGGGTTCCCACTTTATTACTTTTTAAAATGCAAGGTTTTAAAGTATTTCTGAAATTTGTTCTTGGCTACCATTAACAATCAGAAAAAAATGATCCGGATTGCCAGAGAGACAATATGGACTACCAGGCTTATGAATACCTTAGTTTCATCAGCCTATACACTCTGAAAAAGGTTTTGGTTTGTTAATTATAAATAAAATAAATTTTAAAAAAATTTCTTCAGATATGAGTGAAGGAAATTTGCTGGTGGTTTTGCCATGAGTCGTGGCTTTCTGTAGATTATTAATATTTCATGTTATGTTTCATGACTTTGGATGTTTTAGTTAGAAGGTGTATTACAGCATTTTCAACCATAACAGGTCTGGGTACGTTGCAGCTTTGGCAAAGGAGTCAGATGTTTTAGTTGAAGCTGTTGTAGCTCATGCTGTTTCAAGTCATTAATGTAATCTGTAGCCAGCCTATTGAGAGTACCACATTCCACATGTATTTAGCAAACCTCATTTCCTACAGGTACTTCTGTTTGTGTACCGTCAGAAACCAGTCTGTCTTTACAAATGCAGTTTTATATGTATCTGCACTTGTTTCTCTTCAGACATCTACTGTAGTTTTCAAAAGCCTGAAAAAATGTAATCTTTTTTTCCTCCTTTGTGTGTCCTTGGACTTTCTATTGCCATGGGCATCTTTGAGTACATTCTCTTAGGAGTTCAGGATACAGAGCTAAACTGAGGGGTTGAGGAAAAAATATAGTCTTCATTCAAAACTGTGTTGTTAGTATGCCTTTGCACTGTATGTTCATTGTGGCCAGGTTATTGTTATCTTTTCTGATTATGGTGTGGTTTGCTGATTTTGGGCTAGAGTTAGCAGCTGCTATGAGGCTGTGTTTTGTATTTGTGCGGAAAACAGTGTTGATAACACAAGGATGTATTAGCTATTGCTGAGCTGTACTTCATCAGAGTCAAGGCCTTTTCTCTTCCTCACCCCACCTCACCAGTGAAGAGGCACAAGATGTTGGGAGGGGACACAGCCAGGAAGGACAGTGACCCAAACTGACCAAGGGGATATCCCACACCGTATGGCATCATACTCAGCATAGAAAACAGGGAGAAGAAGGATGGAGGAGACATTCAGAGTTACAGTGTATTGTCTTCCCAAGACACCATGAGACATGGTGAATTAATTCCTTTTTTTTGCTGTGCTTGATTGAGCATCTTTTGCTTTACATACTGTCTTCATGTCAACCCATGAGTTTTCTCACTTTGACCCTTCCAATTCTCTCCCTCATTCCACTGGGAGGGTGTGAATGAGTGGCTTGGTGAGGCTTGGTTTCTGACTGGGGTTAAAACATGACATGTTGTTTAGAACCCCTTGGTTGTTATGACTATTATTAGCTACTAATACTTTGTTTTTTTGCTATTTTTTAAGAAGTCTATATTATACTGTCTGTGGTTTTTGGATGGGCAAACATCCATTTTCCTGGAAATGCTTTATATGTTGGAGTGAAGGTGTTTCAGAGATTAAACTGTGAGTCCAGCTGTGCCCTAAGATAGTTACCTTCCATCAAAATTAATCTGTCCTTCCTTCCCTGTAGTCTTCTGAATTTAAATCCTATTTATTTACTGGAGGCTATTTAGAAGAGCAAGACAAGATTATTTAGGTTTAATGTTCTAATGGAATCGATCTGTATTTTGAAAATAAGACTGTAAAGTGAATGGGACTTTTTTCAATAAGTCTATTGTTAAAAAGATATGCTAGAATCACTACTACACATTTAGATAATTAGATAAAAAATGGTACAGAAGCAATTTAATTCTAGAGAACAATTTAATTCTAGAGAACACGGATACTTTACATAGGAATCTATTGCATTAGCTTGCTGTTGAGAAGTTGATGGGCAGCTGTTTAAGGCCTAGACCACATTAGGTCTTTCAGGATACCACCCAGAGACTTCCGCTGCTAGTGCCTTAGGCAAGGCTGCTAAATTTTAGCACCTCTAGGATTGAGGCAACAATTTGTACAAAGCAACTGCCTACAGAATGAGACAAACATAAGAGGTGTCATAGGGAATAAAGGAACAAACTTCTTGAGCAGTGTCTCCTGTCATCTTGAATGCTTAATGCTGCTTGTGTAAGATTTGCTTTGTAATGTGCAGGGAATATTGGTCATGACAATGTTCTTTGTGGAGTAGGCGTTTGCAGTAGGTTTCAATTTGTATGTATTTGGCTGAACAAGCTAATGTGGAGCATTTAGTTCTGGCTTGGTCTAATACCAAAATTCAAGCTGATTTTTTTTCGGGAATTAAAAAAAAAAAAAAGAAGTTTTCTTCTGTAAAACAAACCCTGAACTGTTCTAAATATCACCATATTATTGCACCCATTTAAATGAGTTTTAATAATGGATCTGTGTGTGGAACAGAACTTAATGGAAAGAATTATAATGTGATTTCCACCTGAATACTTAAAAAAGACGTTGATTTATAATCTGGTATCATTAAAATATAATAACCATTTAAAATGGATAAGAGTAAGTAATTTTAAAAGAGTATGACCAATTTGTAAACTTGTATTTATTAATAGTATTTGATATTTCTACTATTACTGCATTAAAATTAGTAATGGTTACTATATTTCGTATTTTTAAATTTAATAAAGTAATTATGATTGCTGTCTTTGTAAAGAAAAGACTATTATTTTTGTTGCTACTAGCAGATAGTAGTATTTAATGGTACTGGTTAATACTGCGAATACTTTTATTACTGCTATTTTGCCACTGATGATTTTTCCACATTTTTCAGCATTAATTAGTTTTAACCAAGCATCTGCTTTGTAATGGGTAATGTATCAAAAGAAGAAATTTTTTTTTTCATTGGTATTTGACAATATTACCAAGAAGGCAAGAAAACACTTATTCTTTGAGGAACATTTTAATATAGAAAAAAATATATTTATAAAATAATTTTCTTCATGTTTTCTTTTTCCCCTACCTAGTATGTATCCGTGTTTGACCAAAAAGCATCTTTGGGTGGCTCTTCCTGCTTGTCTGTGTTTTTCTAATGAACAGAAAATGCACTTGAGCATGCATAAAACAGTTGCTGTTCCCAGGGATCTACAGCATCTTGCTTGGCTCATGGCTGGCTGTGCCTCACAGTATCCACACCTCATTCTTCTCATTACAAATTTACTTGCATGGCAACTGCTTGTGTTGTTAGCCACCTTCTGTCCTGCATAGTATTCCCTTGTGACTTCTTCTCACATAAAATATTTAATTGGGGTGGGAATTGTTCTTCTTGTAATTAAAGAACTATACAGAGATGTTTAAAAATACTTAAACAGGAATTGTTATATATTTAAAAGCGATTCTGGGTCTGTTGAGTGTTTTCCACTGAAGAGCTGTGGCTGCATGCCTGAGTGCCTCTGGCCGTGTGGCTGCAGTAGCCTAACGGATGTTGTTTCTTGGGTGTATCTTTCAGCCTGCTGAGAGGCAGCCGCACTATTAGCAGCATCTGGCGTAACTTCTCCTTTTGTGTAGTTAGACTGGCATGAATGGCTCCTATGTAGAGTCATATGTTTAGTCACGGCCTACCTGTGTTATCAGTGACTCAGTTAATATTTGTGCAAAGGCTGCAGGGCAGTGTGTGCCCAGGCAAGGGGATGCCCTGCTGCTGTGAGCACTTGTGTGCTGCCCACGGGATGGGTGGCCCAGGAGCTGTGGTGCAGAAGCTGCAGCGACATGGACGTCCATGTTTGTTGCTCAGGCATACAGGACTAGGTTAGAACTAGGCTGTGAAATATAAGCACTTTCCAGGAAGGTTTTAATGCCAGCTGTTCTGTTGTGAAGGCCCCCTGCTTCTGGGCCACACTGTTCGTATAGACTCAGTCATTTTAGGGTGTCTTCTGCTATTAGAAATGTAGCCATTCTAGGGACAAGTTCTGTGGCCAAAATGGTGGGGAAAGGCTGGTTAATGCCTCAGAGGAGAGGGGAAAGAAGCATTCTTCAACCAGCTGCAGATGAAATCCCCGATTTTCCTTTCGTAATACCGGAAGCCGTTTAAACAGCAAGGACTATATAGCATATATTTTTTTTTACTCTTTCCTAGTTGAATTAGATATGTTTCAGTAAGTGTAAAACTAGCTCCCTGTACTCCCTGTTTCTTTGGTCAATTTTTATTCTTTTGTTCTACTTGGGTACACTGTGTGAATGAGGACTTTACCCCTAATTTGGAAAGGCCTGAGTAATCTTTTTGTTATTGGTGTTGCTAAACATTCTTTTTCCTGCTAGTGTAACAATGTCATAATGTAAAAAATTTATTTTGTCTTAAAACTATAACTGCAAGCAGAGCTTTGAAACGCAACTTCTCTTAATATTTTCTCTTCTATCATACTCATTTAATTCTTGATGTAAAACAAGAATTCATTGCTTTTGTGCTGGGAGTGTGAAGCCACAAGTTGATAATGGTAACTCAATGCCTGTAATATAGAGTGCTGTTCCTGTAGTGTGGTCCAATTACACAATAGTAAAGCAGGGATGTAACACAGCAATGCTGCTTTCCTATTTGTTTCAGTAAGTTTAGCACAGCAGGAAACGTGGCATTCTGCCAAGGTAATGCGTCAAGCTTACAGTTGGATAGAAGTGCAATGGAAATTATTCTAAGACTTCACATTCTAGCTAATAACTCTCGCTGAATGTATGTGACAATTCTCTTATGGAATGTATTTGTAGTTTCATTGCAAGGATTTTATATTTTAATTTTGAGGCATTGTGGTATTCTAGAGATATTTGAAAAAGTTTCTCTGTAGGTGCTACATTTATGGCATTGTAGTTTTAGTAATCAAATACAGTTTCTTTGTGGTTAGAGATCATTTACACTCTTTTTCAAAAATCCTGCTGTATCTTGTGAAATCAGAAAGATCTACTACATTAATTTGATCAAATTATGGACATTGTTCTTCCAAAAATGTTTTTCATTTTGAGGAAAAGTAGATCTAAAATAAAGACTTAACTGAAAATACACGTATAGTATCAACAGAATGTCTCCTTTGTTTTTGAGGCTTAGAGAGTAATAATTCAGCCATTTGGCAGCTGGTAGAAACCAGAAATATCAAGGCACCTTTTTTACTAGTTATTTTGCTTTAGAGACCTGGGTCTTGGATAGAAATTGGTTAAAATTTTTGCAGTTGGTCTAATTTTTTAACTCATTTTCACATTGCTTTAAAGCTATTCCCTAGGTCAGCAGACATCATGATTATATTGTGGCAATCAACCCACTGCAATTGTTTTAGAAAAATTGATACTCTTTACAACTTTAAACAGTCCTCAGCAAAATAAATGCCTTTAAAGTAGCATGGAAGTGGCTTTATAAACTGCTCCATGTTCTATCTCTGTTTCAAATGTGGTGAGGAACAGCCATCACTTACGGAATATTAGCAAATAGTTCACAATTAAGGAGTTAATCTTTAGCCTCATTAGCAGTGTCTGTACAGAAGTTATAGTGCATGCTAAAAACAATGTTGGGCTTTCTTTTTGTGAACTATGGAGAGCTCAGAGCACATCAGTTTGTTTCAAGCAGGCTACTGAATGCTATAATAGGTAAAAATATCAGCTGTACTGCACATAGTTTGGTTTTATGATTATAATGGTAAAAATTCCACAATCTCAGGCTTTTTCTTTTTTTTTCATCCTCACTTCTCATTTTAGAAAGACTGTTGGAAGAGGGGTATCTGACACCCTTTGGTCACATTTACCTTTACATCTCCTATGTGGTAGTAAGCTTTGGCTTACAGTACAGATAATAACTGTTACAAAAATCTTTAGTTACATATATACATACACACACCTCTCTTGAAGCATTTTTGAATGCCTTTGGCAGCTCTGATCCAGCAAATGGTAAGTTGATTGTCACTAGCATTTGTTGTTCCAAGAGGTGTGTTGATTCCAGTGGGTTGGAGTTGTTTCAGCACTGACACCTGATGAGTATATAAAAGAAAATAAAGAACAGAGGAGATGAACAGGGGTTAAGAAAACAGCCATCAGGCTTGGCCCATACTCCCTCAGGCAGAAGTAGTGTCAGGTGTGGGGGGAAATAAAAAAACAAATAACAAAACAGTGACTTAGCTGAGCATCAAGACTCTGGACAGATCCAGCAGAGCAAACTGCAGGCACTTAATTAATGAGACTAGAAATGGGGATCAAACATTACTGATGTCCCATAGTAATTCCTACTAGCATCAAGAGCACCAACAAATTCTACATGAAGTTAATATAGTGAGCTTGCTGGGTGCAAAGGTGTGTTATGTATGTTGTCAGCATTTAAGCATTCTTGTGCATGAGTATTGGCTCACACAGTGGGGAGTGAAAGAAGAGTGTATGTTGAGTGGACAAGGGTACATGCTGATTTGGCAAAAGGATATAGGATGAAGTCCTGGGATCAATAGTGATAATGGTCATAGTGCTTTTTAATAATTGAATATGGTGTGGTCTAAATTTTCCTCTCTGCATTGACATAGTTTGGCATAGTATGTGCCAATATTTAATGAAGAATACACATTTGGGACTGTCCAAGCTGGCTTTAGGATCTTACAGCTGCTTTCAGAGCTTTGAAAGCTCTGTTTTGGATTGTAAAAGCAACAAAAAACCCACAAAAAACAAACCACATTTGAACATCACCTGCCAGGGGTTTTGGGGACAGGAATCACAGAAAGAGGATCAGTCAAAGATAAAGATCAAAACCACAGAGTGACAAAACATGTTGTCCCTGGATATCTGGGATCAGAGTGTCTGTTCAACACCTTGGTTTGCTTTGATGACTAGTGCTGACACTGAGATGGTGCTGCTTTTTCAGTAACAAAACTCCAGCTGAACCACTGAGTCAGTATATGTATCACACTGTGATTGTATTTTCACCTATTTCCTTACATACAAACAAACATACAGCAAGAGAATATTACAATGTGTGCTTGCAATGTATTGCAAACAGGACTGAATTAGAAGTAAGAGAAATATCCAAATTTTTTGAAAATAAATAGCATCTTTCTTTAATCCAAGGTTTCATATCTACTGTTGTACAAATCAGAATGACTGGAAAGTTTAAACTTGGTGTTTTATTTATTGTTACCAATCAATCATAAGTTCCCTCATTAAATTTCATGATTTAATATTTTCTAGACCTGTGGCAGAGTGTTGTCTTTGACGTTTAGTGTGGAACTCCTTTTTGACAGTATATTGTAAAAGAATGTTGAGTATTCAGGAGGTGAAAGGGCTGTATCTCTATGGCCAGAATAGCCAGAGCTATTTGTGAAGGTGTAACCTACACTATTGTTGCTGTCCTAAATATGTCTTAGTGCTATGTATTTGCTTTTACATTTAAAAATACCTTTTGATGATTAACACAGGAATTTATTATAGGAAGGCAAAGGACAATTTCACCTTTTTTATGCTGCATCTTGGTTGCAGTTAGAACAATGGGTCAGTGGCACTAAATATAGCCTGGTAGTTTGCTCATTTTATTTTACCTTTGCATTCTTCCAGTGGAGGGATAATGGTCAATTAATACCTTTAATAATTTTTTTTCCTATTAAAAAAAAGCAATGGGGAGGATTTTTTTTTCATTGTTTTCTCTGATTGCCAAGTTATTTGTATGTAGAGGGAAGATTCTTTTGGTATAATCAATCTGCTGCTACCCATTTTACTGCCAAGCATTCCTTCTCTATGGTAGCGTAATGTTACCTAGGGAACAGCTTAAAGCTGACACATACAGTGGTGCCACAAATTAATTTCACAGTTATCAGGATATAGGGTGATAACAACAACATGAGCTACTGTGAAATTACCATTGTTCCTATTGAGTTACAGTGTAATTATTACTTTTGTGGCAACTATGCAAATAACTCATGTCACCACTGTAGGATGGGATGGGCTTTCCTTTCTCTGATTCAGTACTTTGTGCTTCAGAGACATCTTTATGTGCTATAAACTAGGGCTGTGCTTTGAATTAAAATCTAAATATGGTTGTATCTTCACAAAAAGAAAAAAAAATGAGAAAAAAAGAAAAGCAAGAGACTAAAGAGATTTAAGAGACTAAAACCCCAAATCCCTTGCAGTCTGTCCATTATCACCTGGAATCGGATCTGCAAATATGTGATAATTTAACAAAAGAAGTCAAACTGTTATTCTTCCATTACTTCCAGCATGAAAGTGGGAATCATCCTTCAAAGAGGGAGCTTTGAATTAGTTGCTTTTATTAAGGGACATTTACAGATTTCTTTGATGCCATTTTGTGGAGGCTGTTTGGTGGAAGGGACAGGTAAAGAGATGTTTGATTACATTATATATTCTTATTGGCAGGTAGGAAAAAATTCTGGAACAAGGCTGAGATACTGTTTCCAATATATAAAATGGAATGTATCATTGAGACTGACAACAAACAACAAACAGCTGCCGAGGCTTAATGGTGGCAGAAGACAAGGTCACATAATGTGGTGAAGTTGGCACAGGTCCTCCTTGTAGTATTTCCTTAGAACCAGAAATAAATACCTTTGGTGACTGCAGGTCAGCTTACATACTTTCAGAAAGGTAAGATCCATGAGGTTTTTGCTGATTTTTTTTTTCTGTTTGTAGGCTGAGATTCTCAAAAATTCCTTGAGAGGTTGGATGTGCAACTTGCAGTTGTGTATAGATAGATTACTGTAAGAACAATTTAAAATTTCTATTCTAGATAAGTTGCTAATGCCCAGATTTTCAAAATTGCTGAGAATTCAAGAATTTTAAATATTTAAATACTAAAGAAGAAGGAATACTTTTGAGATATTCCATTTAGAAAAACATCATAGCTACTATTGCATGAAAAGAATGAGTGAATGAAACTTGATTAACTAAGTCTGTAGCCAAGTGAAAATCTGTATGTGTATGATAACTCACTATTATAAAAAGATAAATTTCTGCAAAGGACAAAATTCAGATGATGGTCAAGTTTTGTTTCTATTTTAGAATTTACTGGAAATTCATTGACAAATGATGATACCTTCTGATTTTTTTTCATAATTTAAAGTCTTAATTAATATTTTATAGTATATAAAAAAAGCATTATTTTATTGATAATGACTTTTCAGATATCCTTTTACAAAGTACTGTTTTAAATTACACAATAGCTTGCAAATTGAACCTTTCCTCAATTCTTGTTATACTGCGGCAACAGAAACATAGAACAGATTGAGGAGCCTGTTTCTGTGAGGATTGACTTGTGAAGGAATAAATACAAACTGTATTCGGAAGGAGTTGTCTGTGTCCATGAGCATTTCTAAAATGCATGTACTGCATCACCAAGATTTGAGATGCAGAGTGAAATACAACTATTTTACCTTGCATGAATGAGCTACATGAATATTGGGGTTTTTTGAGGCTGCAAAGATAATTGCAGCAAAGCTATCAAACGAGTAGGAATAAATCCAAATCATGATGGAATGTAAAGACAAAAGCCATGCTGAGTACCAGTGTTCAAATATATTTTTTTCAATGTTTTGCAGAATAACAATTTTTGAAGCCATTTTTTTTAAATTAATGAAAAATATCTGTGTAATAATAAAAACTAACGAGCAGTATGCTGTCCTGCATCAAAGTTTCCTTTCTTTAGTTGGAAATATGTAGATTGAGAAGAAGTCTCTTCTATGAAGCTCCACCTTACCTGTATTTCTGAGTTGCTGTACCTGAAGGAGAAGCATTTAAAACAATAGTTGGAGTATTTTTCAGTAGTTTGATAATTTTATGTCTGTCTCTAGAAAAGCAATGTTCTGATTCTATCTAGTTTCGATTTTTTTTTTTAATTAGGTCTACACAATCTGCTCAGTTTTTGCACTGATGGAATATATCAGTACCATAAAACCTCTGCAACTGATGATGTAGGGGGGAAGTAATCAGAAGATAAATAAACCTTATGTTATGGCTCATTTATTATCCATATGATGGATAATGGTGGAAAAGTGTGTGATAATTAATGGACTGGCTTCATGGAATGACTCCTGTTTATCATATGGTTGTTGCTCTTTTTAGAGATTTGCTGACAAGTATATTTATTGCTGTATGAGAAGGTCACTAATTAATATGGATATTAGTAAGGCTTTGTGAGAATACAGTGGAAAAATCTGGTTGTTTAAAAATTTTCTCTCTGTCTCCATACACTTTTTTCAGTTCTATATATTGAAGAGTGAAGTCAGTATTTGCTGCCACATTATTGTCCAGATGCACTAATACTTAATTAATTTGAAAGAAACAGCTTGGGCTTAGTAAGGTTTTCTGGAAAATGTGCTGCAATCCTTGTATGCTATTGTTAGGAGTCAGCCTTATGGAAGCAAATCATTAAAATTTGGAGCCACCAGAGGTGTTTCTTGTTCCAATCTTGGAAGTATTGGAGGGTCAGGATGGGTAGTTGTGGGACTATAGGGAACTTCTACAGTTGACAGTAATAGGCCTGAAGCACAAGTTGATCATAAAAATAAAATGTTCTATTTCATGTACCTGATGACCCAACAAGTACTTATGCTTAGGATTAGAGTTATGTATTGACAGGGGTTTTTAATATAAGTAGATACAATAAAGTTATTGGATTGTTGGTTTGTTTGGGGTTTTTTAGAGGAATTGAATTTTGACCTATATGATGTACTCTATTGTTAAAATGTAATTATGACATATCTCCAAAACCGCTTCCATAAAAAAAGCTTGGCAAACCATGGAGCAGAAATTAAGAATAATTTTCTTGCAAAATAAGTAGCATCAATTATTTTGTTGATTTTGTTGTAATTTACCGTTTCTTAGTTCCACTGGGCAAATAATGGTAATTCTGTGCTGCATGTGATATATTTGTTGTATAAAAATAGCAAGAAAGTTTAGATCTCTTCCTATGTTTTCAATTAAGGGAATGATCTCAGCTGGTTAGTTTGATGGATTTCTTCCCCCTTACCCATGATTGGCCAGTTTCAGATATTTTGATGGGGAGACAGGAGGGAAGAGTAGGCGTTTGCTGTTAAACAGCTAATCTTGTCCCCTTTTGTTCCT
>VXBA01005046.1:1862410-1896329 GCA_013399895.1 Serilophus lunatus
TCCCTCCCTGAGTCTCTAGGATACATTTTTGTAGTTCCCTATGTGTCCTACTATCCCTTCACTAGTTAAGAGGGACTGAGCCAAGTCCTATAACTTAATCCTTCCTTTGTTTATGGAGTAGCTGTAGGAAAGGTTGTAGCTTTCCAGATTTATCCTCACATTTTCTCCTTCCGTCTCTGGGTGGCTGATGAGTGATCAAAAGTGCTCAACAGAAGCAGCCTGAAAGCTGAAGTCCAGCTCAGGCTGGCAGAGAAGCAGATTAGAACCTGGTGGTTTACAGAGTCAATCCCTACATACTAGCTGAGTCATTCTCCTGCCGCATAGTCAATGTAAACCTCTGAAGTGAGGTCTGTGAGCAGAGTCCTGTAAAAGTCCTTTGATGGGTTCTCATGGCTTCTGTCAGACAGAGGTCACCCTAATCTGAACTGGAAATATAACCTGAACTGTATTATGTGTTGCAAGTGCATATGAGTGGGCGTGGTATTGGAATGGTGGTGTGTAAGGGTGAGTAAAATCCACTTTTAGGAGTGTTGATGGAAAGGGTATCAGAACACAAGATACCTGTTATTTTTCTGTTCTCACAATTAACAACACTTTGTGCTTCATTCTTTGACTTTCACATGGTACATTTTTTCACATTTTTTCCCAGCATAGAAAGGGAGAAGGCCTTAGTTATATTTGTCTTGATGGAAGGTGAACTTTTAATGTGAAATTTACATGCCCCTTCCTGTTGGTCACAGGCACTGACCCTTAGAGACACAATCATGTCCTTGAAAAAACCTTTTCTTGGAAGCTGCGCTTATGGAAGATATTTAAAATGGCTTGACTGAAATTGTGTCTCTTTACTAGACTGAAAACTGTGGTCCTCTTGTTTCAAAATAATAATCTTACTATTTCTTTATGCAAGGCCACTGAAAATTAACAATTATGATCTGTATTTTGAAGAATATAAATAGTTCCTCCAGGGAAAAATACGTAAATCAGTGCCAAATCTCACTAAATTAAAAAAACAAATAACCTATTTCATTTTGGCAGGGTTGATAATGTTCTGATCCTTGGCTTCAGGGCCAACATATTTTTCTAGGTCTGCATAGAAAGATGTTCATGTCACTTCTGCCTCTACAGTAAATAAAAAGCTGGATCAGCTGTCCTATGTTGTCTGTAATGAGTTCCAACTGGAGTACTATCCCTCCATGCTTGGCAGATTAGGCAGCTTTTCAGTGGAGTATTTTCTGGTTTTCAGAAAGATTTTTTAACCTCTTCTTTGCCAAGAAACTTAAGAGATTAGCTAGAAATAGAGAACAGATCAAAGTTTTGAGGTTTATGGACTTTATATTTTGTGTTTATCCAGAGAAGCCCTTCGCATTCTGACACGTCTTACTTTTGTTTGGAGAATCAACCTGCAGTTTTTTTTCTTGGTAGTAATATAAAGGATCTGGCATCCATTGCATCAAATACAGCCTAGTACTATGAATTGTCTCATATCAGCTACTTCTGTATTACATACATTTCTTCTCTCTTTTTTTCCTTCTCCTGAATGACTTTGCTCAGTAGTCTTTCTTAATATTTTTCCTTATTGTAAAACTAAAACCTGCAAAATGTTAGTTTATAAAATGATTTGACTGGTGAGTTCACCTTTGACCAAGGAAACAAACTCAGTGGTAATGAAGTTTTAACTGAATGCCATATATGGTGTTGTATTCTCAAACAATGCCAAAAAGGTAAAGCTGTATTAGAGCAGAAATGTGATCTCTACCATTTTCCTTAGGAAATTATATGTGATTAGGGAGTTCCTTGGGGAAGAATTATCCCTTTCCATTGTCCTTCCCTAAGATCTGTGATGAGTTTCTTTATCTTCTTATTTTGCCTACTGCCACATTCTCTTTGTGGATAAATTAGATCTGCCACATCACTGGGCTGTTTTACATCTATGAATTCCCTCCCTCAACACACATGGAAGACTCAGCAAAGTCCTAAGCACTTTGGCCAACATTGAGAAAGCTCTGATTTTTGCATTTAATTTTAAATGAAGACAAATTTATATACTTAAATTTGTACATGAGCTTCAGTGTATGCACGCCATAGAGCCACAGTGCTTGTGTCTGTAAGTATAATATCTATACTGTATGTTTTATTTATGTTGGCTCATGGAAATAAACTGAAATCCTGTGAATTTAGCTGTTGCTTCTTGTTTGACAATGCCCTGCCATGTGGCCAGTGACCTGCCCTCAAGCAGCTCGTTTGCTGGAAGTTCTCAATGGATCAGTCCCGAGTTTCATCCAGAGACTATCTACTAAGACACTAATACTCCTGTCGCACCATGGGTAGTCCCGATCTTGTGTGAGTACATTTCTGTGAGGAGTAGGATTAATAATTAATGCATGTTCCTTCTATGTAAAATAGGATAATCTCTGACAGATGGTGGTTTTTAACAAGAACACTGCAGTAATTCAGATCAGACTAAGCATGTGTTTTCTTTGCCTCAAAACTGAAAGATATTTACATGGATGTATGTAAAACCTGCGTGGCTTTTTTTGTACTCTTTGACTAGTATCGATCATGGACACACTGGATTTTAGAGAGATTGTAGCAGTAGTGGTGGTAGTGGGGCTATGTCAAATTTCATAGCATTATAGAAATGTCTATAGAATATTTCACCTCAATTGTGCCTATCTGTAGGTGAACAGCTGAGAGGAAAAATATATTGCTACCAATTGTCTGTGAAAGTATTTTGTATCAATTTTACTGCTATGACTAATATAAACATGCAATAATTTTTTTTTATTCCTTAAATGCCTTCTATAGTGCTGTCAAGGAAACGATAACGTGATATTTAATCAGTTCTTAATCCTTCTTTACAGTAACATGCTTCCTAAAGATTTAGAAGTCAAGTTAGGTACCAGTCAGTAGGGTCAAGATGTGCTGGCCTCCAAGGGAAGGTATCTGTCTCTGTCTGAAAGCTGCAGAGATACATTAATGAATGATGTAATGGTTGATGGGCCGTTAGGAGCTCATCCAACATCAGCATGAGGCTGATATGCTACAAACATGTTGCATATTTAGATTTTCTCATTGTATGTAAAATACTGTTACAAAAAAGTATGCATCATGACACACTTGAGATGGATGGGTGTCATTGCTTAAATGAAGGCTTTGAGTCACAAATATATGTACAAGTAGCTATTTTCTTCCATTTGTAAAGTACTCTGCGAGCTATTTCCCAGAATGAGTAATGTACCATATATAACACTGAAGCAGTATCTAATGTGCTTCATATCATGCTAAGCAGAAATAGATATGTCTGTTGAATGCAGCATTTAGTTTGCATCCTTGGAAGTATCCATTTGGACCTTCTTTCTGTGGAAATGTGATTTTGAAATGCTGCATGTGTGTTCAACAGAATATATATACTTTTCAAGCTTATTGAAAAGTGGTATTTTTCAAAGAAATTGATGGATTATTTAATGTATTTTTATATTGAGAAGGCTGTGAACATTTGAAAATATCTTTTAGATGGGCAGGCCAGGTGAGATACTTGGTAGATATGAGACACTGGAGGGGAATTTTTATAGTCACTTAAGAGTTGCCAGAGTACTTAACACTGCTCTACAATTGAAGAGCTTCTCATCACTGAGCTCTACAGTAGGTTTCCAAATGTGTTCTTCCTGTTCCACATTCATTCAGTCCCTCCAGGTTAACCCAGCCAGATGTACAGAGGAAGCTAGAAACTCTCTGATACTGAAAGCTAATAGCTTAGACATTTACCAAGTATTTGACAAGTTAAACATGTGAGTTCAAATCCCTGCTTTTCCTGATTTTTGAATAAATGCTTGAATTTAGTACTTCCATAGCTCAGGGCTCAAACACAGTTGTTTGATGATGGTTTCTATGTAACTGTTTTGTCTTTTTTTTTTTTTTTTTCTATTTTCAGGTGGAGAAACAAGGCTTAAATCTGTTCCTTTATGAGCTGGTTCATAGTGGTTACCTTTGGGAAAGGAAAGGCATGGCTCTGGTTTGTCTCTAGCCATGCCAGGTATTTAGTTAAGCAACTAAACTAGTTGCAGTTAGCATCCTGGTTGGTTTTTGAGGATCTCTTATATACACCTCTACATACTCTTTTCGTTCATTTAATGAGTGTCAGGAGCCTGAACATCTAAGTTGTTGAAGAAATCAGCTTTAGTTAACTTTGGAGCTTCAAAGCCCAAATACTGCCTTTAAAGATGAAGTGGCAGTCAAAAATATTACTTTAATACTTGCAGTTTGAATTTGTGCAAAGGAAATAGCATGTGCCTGAATGACACGAAAGATCTAGCAGTCAAAGTACAAGCTAATTCTCTGAACGAGTTGTTTTCAGTGGTGAATGTAAGATTTAGAAGATGGGATATTCTGAAATCTCTCTAAAGTTTTGGAACTGTGAGAAGAGCCAATCTTATTTCTGTATCTTCAAGCCTGAGCCTATAATTCAAATCACTTGGCTGATCTGAGGAAAGATAATTCTGATTTGTGTTGCAATGCAAATAGGTATATTGCAATTCTCAAGCTAAGTGTTATCATTCTAGTTCTGTTTGTGTTGAGATGAATTAAAAACAGCCGAGAGGGGCATCATCTTGGATAGCTGGGTTCAGTTTAGACTTCAGTTCCCTTTAGATTGTATCCACAGGTAGTTTTCACGTGCCCATTCACATCTCCCTTTTTTGTATACCAAAGCCTCTGTTTCTCGAAAGTGTAAACAAATAGAAGAGGATAACCAAAGAGAGTCTTAAGAGCTGCATTAGTAATTGCATGTCCTTCAGGAACCCCAAGAATCTCCCTGTTTTGGGCATATTTGAGCTGTCACTCTTCCTGATTTATAAATTTGATTCAATATATTCAAATGAGACTGGACCAATAACAGGCTGTCTGCATGGCTGACTTACTTTGTCTCCTTTGAAGTAAAATGAGATACAGATTTGTGTTATCTGAGTTTTCAAAACACACATTTTCTAACACCTTACTTGAAATCATAATTTCAGTATCAGTATTAAGTCTTCAAAATAATTTCTCTGGATATGTTACTTGGCCCTGGGTCACAGGAGGGGGATTTTATGGTAGGTGCCATCCTAAGTTTCTCTGTTTCAGATTACTGTGAGGATTTGAATTGATGTGAGGAACAACTGGGAGATGTGTATACTGCTTCCCACTCTGAAATCACCAGAATGAGGCTCTATAAGGTGTAGTGATTACTTTAGGTGTATGTTATTAATTTGTGGTATATGTGGTGTATGTATTTGTTTATTAAGTGATCATCTCACTAAATCTACTGGTCAGAGACTAAAAGTGGAGTCTGCAATGAAGAGTGAGAACTGTAGCAGAGAAATTCAGAAATTCTAGTGCAATGCAGAGCTGTGAGTGAAAGGCAAACAGTACAGTAAAGCAGTGGGCTTTAGAAGGATTTGAGTAACTGACTAAATAGCAAATGAAAACCTAATGATACTGCTCTGCATCTTTTCTGCCACTGCAGTGTCATTTGTCTATATTAGCATTTATTTCCATGCAGACAAATTGGATGGGAATTTAACCTGAAAAAGTGATTATTATTAGTATACCACTGTAAAAAAAAAAAAAATCCCAGTGATTATGTGTCCAATATTTTAAGCTTTTGACTGTTTTGGTTTTTTTGGGGTTTTTTTTGTGATTGTGGTATGGCATGGTGTGATACTCACATTGGAAAGGCTGCAGTGCTTTGTATTTATATTGCCTTATTTACAGCTCTGTAGCTCACTTTGAATAAGTTTGCAACACTTATCTCGCAACCGGAATGTACTTTCCAACTGGAATAAACTTTTGGTCCTTTGTTCCGAGTTTGGACCAGTGAAGGGTCAACAGTTTTCTGTAATATCCAGGATATGTTTATTGGGTTCTTGTACTAATGTTTTCTCATTGGTAATTTTCTCATTTCACTTACTGTCGCTAGATCCTTTGGAAAGAGAATAATGTCCTGAGAATGAGTTCAAGTAATAAGTATTTTTTCAACTCTTTGGTTGTGGTTTTAAACAACAGTCCTCTTAAAATTTTGGTGTTTGAATCAAAGAAATTACACCATTAGACAGAAGTTATAATGTCACCATGTACTGTATGATTTTGTTAATGATATACCTACCATATTAAAAAATTAACAGACCAAGGTCTGTACCTGTGTAACAAAATTAAAAGTTTTAAGTACATCTCAGCAATGAATTCAGATATCTTTTGTCATATGGTAAGTTGTGTTCTTATTACAGATCTCCTAGTGTTGGTTTTAGACTGTATTTAAGAAGAGGATGTGTGGGTTTGTATAATGCTGCTGTCTGGTGCATGTCAGAATATACCTCCTCCTAAGTTGACAGCTGCTGCAGTAATTTTAAGAAGAATCCATGTTACTTTCCCTGTGGCTTCTCCAGGTGCTGCAATGCCTGAAGGAGCTGAAATGGCACTAACTTTTACAGATGTCAACATCTGCACTGGAGTAGGGCTCTGTTGATTAAAACTTGTATAGTCTAATACTTTAGCAGTAATTAACCCGAACTACTTGTGCACCGTGTAAATGATATTTCATGTTACAGATAGAGGGAGGAGGAAGAAGGAAGGAGCTGAGTTTTTTTTTTTTTTAAAAAGCATATGTTTCTTTTACTGGTAGGAACCCAGACAATTCTATGTGAAATATTCCTACATTTCTTGGAAGTATTAATTGAAAACTGTGACTCAAATACCTATTTTCATGTAAAAGGAAAATGTGATATTTTGAAAAATTGGCAAATTAATAATGGTATATTTACAATAGAACTGTTGGTTTCTCAGCTGTAAATGCTGGTCCCAGAATTGGCATCCATAGCATTCTGAAACACTTGAGCACTCGGGATAGGTTTGGCTTGAGAAATTTGGCTTAGCAAAGTAAATGTGTTTAGTTAATGGCTGCTACTATTGTTTTTTTTGTTTATCTTCCTTTTCCTTAATCCAAATTTTTCCACACTTATATTTCCCCACCCCTGGATGCAATGTGTCAGTAATGTAATCTCTTATTTCTCCAAGAGTAAGGTAGTAATGTCATACTTTATATTCATGATAAATTCATAAAATATTTAACAGATACTAGCATGAGCCATTATGAAATGACTATGTAAAAAGATGAAATACTTGAGGACATTTGTCACACATAATTCATAGCTGATGACTAAACTGATTTCAACTCTTTGGGTTGAGATGGTTTATGTTCCACACCTTACCTTACATGTATTTTAAGAAAATTGAAAATGCTGGAACTTGTTGGTAACTTTTTGTCTTGATAGAAAGGTAAAAAAGAAAGGCTAAATCACACCATCTCTGGTCTGTTTGTCTTTGGAATATTATATCATTAATTATTCATATTATTATTTGTAATTTTTTATTTTATACAGTAGTACACCTACCATAGTAATGAGGTAGATGCATTAAGAATAACCCTTTTCCCTCCAGAAAAGATGGCAAACCATTACTGTTGCTTTTGCAAAGCAATACTGTGAGCTATAGTTGAATGATTATTTGGCGGAATCTAAACCCAAAATATGATGTTCAAATTTTTCTATGGAACCTGCCTCTCTCTACAGTGACTTAGGCTTATGTGATGGGAAGTGTTTGTTAGAGGAGTATTAAGACAGGTATAATGTTACTGATGTGGCAGTAAGAGAATCTGTCCAGTGAAGAAATTACTTCAGTTTAAAATATATGAATAGATACTGCTATCAGGAGCTATTCAGAAAAAATAGCTTTATATTTTCATGCTAAGCAGAAAAATGCTGGTGAGTGATATACACTCACAAGACTGATGTTGAGAAATATGTCAGGTGGTTGTGTAGCGCTGTTTTCAGGTTCAAAATAATTGCCTTAGAATTTCATTTGACCATGTAAGATTTTTTTCATCTTCACAAAGGCAACAAACATGAAATATATAGTATAAATTTAATGCATGTTTTTTAATTATGTGCTAGAAAATTACTAATTTGCACTAATGATAGGGAGACTTATGAATTACTGAATTGTGCAAATTAGCAAGTGTAGAAACATAATAAAAAATAATATATCATATAATGTATTTAATCTGTTTTGACACTTGTGGTTCAGTTTTAGCTGTTTATGCTGGTACATCATCTTGCACTGTGCTAGTAAACATATTCAAGTATATTTTAGCAAAGATCAAGCTGTGCTATCACACATTTTGCCAGAGGAGTGTCACTCCTTCCTCTCTGCTGAAAAATGAAAGGGTTATATTGCCTTCTCTAAAATATTGTGCATATTTCTGTTACTTTTGCTTTAAACTGTGGACAGAGTTTTGTGTGGTCATGTTCTGTGAACACGAAAAGTAGTAGAATTTAGGTTGCTGGATTATAGCATTTGTAAAACACGCAAATGGATTTGTGGAGAGATCTTTCAAAAATGACATCAGGAATCCTGCTTTTAATTACTCTGATTTGAATTTTTTTGCATTTTAGGAATTGATATTTTTTTTCTTTGAGTGATAGCTCTCTAACATGTCTCTCTCTGAAATGCTCCTGGTCTTTGAAGTGGCTGAAGAGGCTGGTCAACAAAGTGAAGGGATCAAGAAAAGAATGAGCTTTTACTATTCTTCATTCCTGACTTATGCAGAAAGACAAACCTCTTGCAATGGGAAAAATAACCATCTTCTGAAAATGCAAAAAAATTGCTTCAGTGTAGTGAACAATGTGTAGAGGCTATTTTCAAGAAAGTATTTCCATTCATAAAGCCACTTAATGCCCTTAGTGAAATGGGAAATTTTAGTGTGGATAATCCTACTTTCCTGCTATTTTAGGCTTGCAAAAGGAAAAGAAATTGCATTGACTAAATTAAAAGCAACTGAACATCTTTTACTTGCATTCATTGTCCTGTTTCAGTACTTCATGTCATGGACTTGAACACAGCAGCAGCACAACAAATACACAGGCGTTGGTTTTCATTTATATTGGGTTTTTTTGTTGAACGACCTAACTTCAGCCAGAACTCATGGACTGAAGATGAAACCTGTATAGTTTCATGTGTCTTTAGGTACCTTTCTTGGTTGCACAATGTGTAACACCATCCAGCCTCTCATAGAAAATAACAGCTCTTGAATGTACCTGAAATGAGGTAAGAGTGGGATGCTAACACAAAGTGTCTTTCCTTCTGCTGCTTAAAATTTGGAAGCCATTATCAAGATGTCTTCATGCAAGTGAGCTAACTGCTTTTAAAATTGCTAACAAGGCAAGTCCAGACAGAAGGGGAATCTGATAAAGCCTCATCACTCACAATAAAAACCTCCAACAAGTCTACAGTAACTATAAATAGGAATATATTCTGCTGTGATCCTATCCTGGCCAACAATGGGGCTTGCCTATTGGCTTCCCAGAGCCAGGGATGCAGGAATGTAGCAGACTGACAGTAGTAACTATCAAGGAAGTTCTCCTGTTGGCTTCTTTTGTGGTGAGAGCTGAGATCCAGAAGAGCCATCAAGACTGTTTGCAACAGTAGTGCTCAGGACAGGGACAGTGAGGCTTGTGCATTCATGAAAATGGGCATGGGATGCTTCAGGATTCTTACTTCTGAGAACTTTAATAAGAGCTATCTGAGTTTGCAGACAGCACACTTTACTATTCACATGGAATAAAGAAAACAATTAGCAGCCTGCACAGCTAAGGAAGAGGCACTGGTAAGGAAGATATACTTGTGATTGTGTTGATATTATAGGCTGTATCATAGTATCCTATAAATCCTGAGGTATGAAACTGCTAGAAGTTATCGGATTAAACCCTAATGCTTCTAGGTTAGAAAGAGCAACACTAAAATCACAGCCTGGGATGCAGGAACAATTGGGAAGTTGCTAATGTGTACTCTCTGTAATTTTGTGTAGAGGAGATACTAATGGAGGGTGAAAGAGAAGGAGTGTTTTATACTAATTTCTAGGCTTTCTGAAATATCTCTAGTGACTTGTGTGAGAAATGCAGGGTATGAATCTTGATGGAGTATTTTTTTATATCTAAGTTTTAACATTTTTCTGTAATTGTTTTCAAATAACTGCATCAAAAAGAATTGCCAAAAGGCAGACATCTGCTCATTTGTAGCAAGAGAAACTATCTACCAAAAGAGAATATTTAAATCCTTCCAGGAGGTTTTTGAAAATGTAATGCCTTTGGGAAATAGAAAAGTGTGCTTTTTCAGCCACACAACGTCCTGGGATTGCTATACTTGGTGTAAGTCTAGCAATTTGAGCACATACAGAAATACAATGCCACAAATTCAAGAATAAGTGATCTATCAAACTATGGTGAACCAACAGATTAATAATTTTTTTTTTATTCATCCTAAAATTTCTCAAAGCTGTGTTTCTCTGAAAAAAAAAACATTTAGTATCTTCCAGACAGCACTTAACTGCTGAGCCATCACAGAAAATGTATTCATTCTTATGCTATTAACTTCAGTATGGAAGGAAATGTGACAAATATGTTGTCTTTTATATAATCTTCTTAAAAAGATGTGAAAATTCTTCTTACTCAGGTTGTAAAAATTAATCCTAAAATGCAAGATTTTTGTGCCTTCCTTTTAGCAACAAATATTTTTCCTATTTTTTGCAAACACAAATGAATTGGTTATGGTCTAGTTGATCCCTAAGCCTTCTTGACATTGTCAGGCTAATTCCTATTCTACGTTTAGCTAGTAGATGGAGTTTTCTTTGCCAATATGCATCTACCTAAAAGGCCATGCTATAGTATTTAGAAATCAGGGGTTTTTTTCCCAAATGTTTTTGGGTGGATGTATTTGAAAAATCTTGGTATATACTTAATGGTTTAGATCCTTTGGCTCCTGTTATTTTAGCTACAAGTCTTTTATTTGCCCCAATTTTGTAGTGGTAAAAATAAGGATTTCATTTATAGAGAAAATGAATACTCGTGTCACTCCTGTAATCCTAAATAACTTGAGAGATATATGAACTCTCAAATTCTTTAAAGTTTGTTTATCTCTGTGGGAAACCTCAACTGTAGATAGATAAGAAGATATCAATTTGCCATTTTTAAAGGCCATTATTCAGCATACTAGGAGAAACTGCAAAGATAATATAAACCTGTTAGGTCATCTAGTCCAGCCTTCTATCTGTGTAGCTTTACAGTAGTCCTGCTTGGTGAAACTCTAAAGGTTTAACAGCTGCCTTATAACTCCAGTTATGTAGTCTGCATGTAGGAGATCTCTACAGTGTGTGTGAGTGAAACTGTGGTAAGGTAGAAGTATGCAGTATTCTTCTGTGAGCCTTGCCACCAAAGGAGTCAAGTATTAAATGTATTAGGTGAGCTATAGAAAGGGAGCTGGATATTACCAAGGCTTTCTCCATATGTTTTAGAGTGGGTAGGGGAAGCCTTTTGTATTTAAGTGATGTATTTGTTTCATGTAATAGGAAGTCTGTGAAGTGACTTTCAACTGTGTCACATATTTTCATGCTGTGAACATTATAAAATTCTTTTCAGTGAAAGTGGTTATAGCAAAATCTGTTTAGTCTTAATGACTTAATGTGTTTACCTCTTGCAATCAAATAAGACTGAATTTTCAATTACCTACTACTGAAATGTTGCTTATATCTTTATGAACTCAAGATACTAAGAAAACAATGTTGACTCTTAGTGTAATTTGTATAAGGTTTGTCTTTACACTGTGCTGACCTGTCTAGTTTCCCTATGTGATTGCTGTTATTGTGTCATAAAGCTCTTTTTGTTTAGTGAGGGGATACTGGTTTTGAATCATTACTTCTTGAATAAACTTCAGGTAGAGCAGCAGCAAAATAATTCCCTTAAACATCAAAGCATACGAGAAAATACTGCCTTTTTTTTAAAAGATATTTATATATTACAAACAGGGTTATATTAATTTCCTATGACTAAAAACCCCATAAATTATTTGCAGTTTAGAAAATCAGAACTGAAATAGCAAGCAGATTTCTTTTTTTCTGGGTCTTAATGACTGAGCGTACTAACAACTTACATTGTCACTTAAGGTATCTTAGACAAACCTCTTCAGTAGAAAAAGAAGATGGAAGACAGTTCTTGGAAACATGCAATTTCTAGGGAAAATATCATATCTTATAATCCTCTGCCGAATTCTCACTTTTTCCAAACCAGCCTCTACTCTCAGGGAAAAGACTTGAGTAGTAGCACATGTTTTTCAAATACGTAGCTGCAGCAATTTTAAGATGATAAAAAGAGTGAGGACACTGGAGCTATTCCTACCATTCTGCATGCTGGGAACTTACTTTTGGAAGACTTGCACAAGGTTGTCTTAACAAATTGCTTAAGCCTTTTTGTTATAAGCAAATGAATGGTCTGAGTCTCTCTGGGGACTATAAATATTAAAATAAAGCACAGTTAAGCAGTCTGATAATGAACTAGAGTGTTGACTGTCTGGCAGGACTGAGCTTTACTAAGAATACTCTGGTTATGAGTTTTAAAAATTGGACAAAGATGGTCAGCTGGGGTCAATGACTTTTCTGTTGGAAGAAGCATCTTTATCATGTTCACAGTGGACAGGTGACTGACCTCTTAGGTTTCTCTGGAGTTCTAAACAGTAGTAGCAGCCAAAACTGAGGAGTTTTTGTTGATTTTTCTTGTTTCTACAAGTCTAAAAACAAGGACATTGGAACCTTTGAAGCTTTTATTTTTAATCCAAACTTCAATGACATAATTTATGCTTTTGCCTTTCAGAGTATGCTCAGTGTGGGATCTAATGTTCAGGTGACACCAACAGCAAAGCTTCATAAACCCCCTGGTCTTTTGCCCTCTTTCCTCCCTTTCTCCCACATCTGTACCCCTTATTAATAGTATCATGAGTTTGGAAATGGTGGGAATGTATTGTGTGCAGAGACGAGTGCAATCTGGCTTGTGAGTGGCAGCGTTCTAGATCAGCATTGGCTTCAGATCTATGGATAATTGACAGGACGATGGTAAAGAGAGAGCCAGGGAATTCTTTGGTGCTCAGATCCTAAAAAGGGAAACTTTAGCTTATTCAACTATTACTGCCTCTCCCAAGACTAGTTCTCCACAAAGATTCTTTGTTTTAATCACTCTTATGTTAGTAGACTTTCTGGCATGCATAAACTGCAGGACAGATTGTGGTGTTGTAATGAGGGAATCTGTTTCTTCTGGGTTTGTAGTTTTTAACTGAGAACATTTTCTTCAATTTTCAATTAATGCCTTTTAGTTAGGTTACACTTTATCATAGATTGTTTATGTATGTTATTTTTAAATTTTATAAATATTCTCAGCGTGTCCCAGTTGTTAATGATGTATTGGACAGAGTGGCATTTGTAATATGTGCCTAGATGTTGAAGGCATTTGGGGCAAAAAAATATCTTTGGCCAGACTTCTAAAGTGTATCTTTCTTGAAGTGAACCTAAAGGAGTTTCATTTGACATTGATAGAGACAACAGGTGTTTCATATTTTGGAAAGGTAATTTACGCAGGATAAGAATCATGCTGCATAAAAATAATTTTTCATCTCCTAAAAGAAATGATCCTTGATATAAGTCAAAAAGTCTGTAACACTTCTGGGAGAATAGTCCAGGCGAAAGAAGATTATTGTGTACAGGACAAGCCATAATAAAACCTGTCAGTTCTGTCAACCCTTCTGTCTAAGGTCTATAGAGGATTAAAAGGATATTGAACATTGTGTAACAGCTGTCTCCTATGTGAAAGGGATCACTATTGTGGTGAACATAAATGTACCCATTTAAAAAGCTCCGTAAGGATAGGTGTGGCTGAGCCTCAAGTGGCTGGTTTGGCAGGTAAAGTGCTGCTTTCAAAAAAAAAAAGAAAAGAAAGAGCATAGTCCAAGGTCTAAATACGTAGTATCAGCATTTTACCAACAACTGTATTTCTTGTGATTTTTGCAGTGCTAGAAAAATATGGGATACCATTGAGTTTGGTATCATAAGCAACAAAAGATACTGTGCTCCTATGATGTTGAAAAAAAATTAATATGCAGTGTGAAATTTAATCATTGTTAACAGAGAAGTTGCTGATCGGCTTTTAAGTACTTTTTTTTTGTAACTCTAAAAGCTCTAAAACCTTTAACTAGATGTAGTTTTTCTGGAACAGTTTAATGAATTTTGAATATTGATTAATACTTCTTAAAACACATCAATTTCATAATGCTTAATATGAAACAAGAAAGAGGGAACAACGGAATTAACATTGCTGCAAATTGTAATATTTCAAATTTTTGTATTTAGAACCAAAAAACTTTTTAATTTAAAAGTGAATGGGACAAAACAACCTACCTGATATGGCCCTAACTCACAAGGTGCAGGTTTGTTTGAAGTATGAAAAAGAGATAGTTATCCGGATTATAGAATGGATGTCTTAAGTACGGGTAAAGGTGATCTTCACATTCTTTGGTAGAGACTTGCAGCATCTCCTTTTCCCTAAGCATTCATGTGTTTGGCCATTGGTGTTGGTATAACAGTAAAGCTGCAAATGAAACTCTACAAAGGTAATCTTTTCTGCTGAAAATGTATTGTGTAATTTTCTACATTGCTAAAGTCAATTCTATTTACTCCTGCATTTATTTTCAATAACTAAATTCAAAGACCCAGATTCCCAGATACCTTTTCTTTCATTCCACAAAGCAACAGTTTATAGGCCAATTATACTAAGTCTTGCTGAAAGGAGGTAACAAAATAATTTTTCACGGAACAATGATGACTTATTAGCCAAGTATTTGTTTGGAGCAGCTAGGCTATGGAATAGGGACACTTATAGTACTTATACTTGCAGTACCTATACTTACAGTACCTATACTTGAGTTTAAATTCAAATACAATATTTCAGAATAGAAAATGAAGGATGTTTTTTGTTGACTTTTCAGTTTAAATACATGTAGTAACATTCAGTGTATTGTATAACATTGTAAACTCTGTAGTTTTGTACAGAGGTCTTACAGAATTGTTTTAAATTTCCTAAGTCTAGCTGGAAGTGTTCACAACAAAGTAAGAAAGTTGAATCATCCCTAGAGGATTTAAAAGAAAAAAAGGTTAGCAGGAGATAGACAAAAATGAGAGACATTGAAATCAGTATCTAGCTTGTCATTTGTGAGAATTGCAAAAATGTAGCATTCTGTGTGTATAATTCTGTGTGGATAATTTAAATACAGCCTTTTTGAGAAGGTACAGTAATACTGCCATAGACTGGGACGGGTTATCGATAAAGAGATCAACCAAAGTTCATTAGGGAGGTGCCATAATATAAAGGATGAGAAATAAGTGAAAAGATGAGGAGACAAGCACTCTTCTGACCACATCAGGTACTGTTTTCCATGATACTTTTCTGTGCCGGAGAGCACCCAAAGTGGTAACTGCCTCTTGAGCAGTTTCCCTGTTGAGAGAAAGTAAGTTGACCTTGCTGGCACTCAGAGCTGCTGTCTCTACTACCTAGAGCTAAACTCTCTGGCTCTGACCTCTTTGATTGCTTCACCTGATGTAAACCTAGTGATACTGGTGTAGTGTTAAAAAAGAGAATCAAAGCATCACTTGATGTCCCATTATCCCGAATGGAGCAGAAAAGGATTATTATTTTTGATAGCCCCTTCCAAAACATACTATGCTGATGTTTTTTGATGAAACCAAAAAACCCTTTGTCCCTTAGAAATGAATGCAAGAACTGGAGAACATTCAAATGAAGAATCAGAGGTTCATTTGTGTCTTAAGTTGTAGAGGTTGAGGTGGAATAATTGCTACAGGTAAAATTGCGTGGATGTGTTTGATGCAAGAGATCCGTGTGCTATGTGAATCTGTACATACTTGTCAGGAGCTGTATGGTGGACATATCTCACTTAAGATCTACCAATAAGGAGGAAGAGCAAAGACATTTTGGTACTCACTGGACTTCATGCTTTTATACAGTCTGAGAGCATTATATTCCTGCACCATGGCAATATTTTCTGTGGGTGCTTTTTTGTTATTATTATCATAATAACTTTGTTTTTGAAGAACTCTACATATTGTAGAGAAATATAAAACAAATGGATTGTAAAAAAAAAAACAAGCTATAAATTTTAAGGTGCTGTAAATAAATTGCCCTAGTAAAACTCTGTAGAAGGAGTAGTCTGTGTGAGAGTGAAAGAGCTAGTGAAAGGTATCTAGTGATGGTAAAATAAATATATTTTTAGTAATGATACTGATTTGATATGAACTGCATCTAACAAAGTTGCTAATAGAAATGGGTGCTTTTTATTTGATTTGGTTGTTCACAGGTTCTGTGAGAGTGTATGAGAAAGCATAAGACAGCTGAAATGATTTTCATTATATATTTAAAAAATAGTTGTGATGTCTGATATGTCAAAATGACACTGTTTTTTATTTTTAATCAGTCTAATTAACCACTTTATTATGTAACATAAATTGGAGAACTACAATAATAGTAATGATATACAAGCTATATAAAACAAAGTCAGCAGTCTTTTAGGTTATTTTGCAAAATAAGTGAAAAATTCTGTGTCCTGATACAATGACAGGAAGAATTTAAGAGCAAGAAGAATATAATTTCCCACAAACTGACTTGGAGCTGGCTGCTTCCCATGATGCAGTACCCAGAGCAGTACCTCTGTGCTGAGTACAGAGGCTGCCTGGCTGTGTTCCCACTGCTCAGCAAGGCTGTAAGAGGAAATCCCATCAACTTACTTTTCTTCTGGTAGCATATTCTGGTTCCATTTACATATGTCTGATCACAGACAGAAATAGCACTATTCTGACTATGCAGGAAAGATGTCATTAGGCAATGACAGTTTTAGTGTAGAAATGGAGGTTTAGAAGGGCTTGGGTAATGGTTTTCCAAAACTCAGAAGATTAACTGAAAAGTGACTGGTGCACATTCTCCTACACCACTGTCATAGATACCTGGTGGCAAACAAACAGTGGGTCATTCTTTTTTGTATGTCATCAACACTGTCTATTAAAATGAAGTTATGACGAAAGATGATAAAAAGTTATAGGACAGAGAAGTGGAGAAGTTTCAGATGGATGGAGAAAAAAAGAGTACAGACAGGAAGATAGCCAAGCAGAAGCAAAGAAGAGAGTTGCTACAGTCAAAGAGTATTCAGTAGTAGATGAGAAAAGAATTATGGCTGTGTAGAGAGGCAAAGAAGAAAAGAGAAAGATGAAGCATTGATGAATAGAATGATTTGGAGTCTATGTCCATATGATTCACTACCTCTTAAGTGTCCAAAAATAACCTTGTCTGTAAGTGCCATTATTCTGCACTAGGGTAGGATGTTTTTGTGTCTGAAGACTTTCAACTCTGAGCATTTTTTTCTTCTCTACAATAAAGAGTACCTCCCTTACATGTACTGTAGCTGCTAGCAGCAATGCCATGTCTGTCTCTAATCCTGTAGAGTGCCTCTGTTTAAAATTTGCTTCCTCTGGTCATCTGATCTTACTGACCGAGAAGTACTGCCATTTTTTATGGGTCTGCAGAAGGTTTACAGGACTTCTGGGTGACTGAAGATGCAACAATGATGATGTGGGAATCATTCCTTCTTCCTTTAGCTATGAACTAGTATTGCCAATTTGTGTGATACTGAATGTTTTGTTGCCTATTATTCTTGTGCATTTCTCTTTCCGGTATTACATATCCAGGACCATGATACCTGCTTGTCTGTATTGTCTGCGTTTTGTACAGTTTCTGATGCCCTTTGTGTTCAGAGGTGTTTCTTGGGAATTAGATCTGTTTCTCCTGTAGTGCAAAATTACATGTTTGTAGTTTATTCTATTATTTTGTCTTCCTTGCTACATTGCACATACACAACAGAGTTCTCAGCCTTGCATATGCGAGTCCTTTTTTCTGTTTCTTGACTTTGAATGAAAACAAATATTCCTCTAAGTGTCATTTGTCTTTGGTACTTATCAAACCTGTATGTCAAGCGCTGTGGTGTTTTGATATTTTAACATGGCAACAAAATCTCCCTATTGCTATAAGATCTTTTTCTCATCTTCTGTCCGTTGTGAAATGTAATGAACAGGAAGACAAAAGGATGTGGGATTTTTTGTTTGAATTAGTTTTGGGTGTTTTAGATTACTAATGGCAGCAATTTTAATTTTTTTTTTTTTAACAGCTGCCAGCAGTGGGTTCTCACCAATAGCTTGCCATTTCAGTAGAGGATCTTTATCCTGACATCTCTTTTAAATGAGAGCATATATGTTCTTGACCCTGTTTAAGTTCAGCAAGACCAAATGGGGACAAGAAAGCCTAAGTTCTACAAGATTAGACATAAGTGAAACTGTTATCTGTGTATTATGGCTATTTCTCTGATTAATGAATAAAATTTAGAAATTTCTACAAATAGGAGAACTGGAAGCCTTTTTTCAAAATGACTGTCCTGTAGAAACCCACATGAACGATTTTAAGATTCAATGTGCTTCTGAACATCTGCCAATGGTAACCATAATAAAGGTTGTTTGGCCTGTTTTGTGCTACATGAAAGTTTGATAGGTTATTAGCAACAATTTGTTGTGGAATACTGCCAGCCTTTCAGCATACCCGTGATTGCACTTCAGGTAATGTTAATGCCAGTTGTACAGACAATTGTTCATTGCAATTTTAGGTAAGAATATAATTATATTGCACTTCTTTCTTTAGAAGCATAAGTGTGAGAAGAGCTGGTCTAGACCTAGGAATGAGTCTGTTGGTCAGATATTTTAACTTTAAAATAAAATACTAATAGTTCAATAATTAAAAAAAGCTGAAAATTATTCTTGTCTATGGCTTCTGTTTCTCTTTTGCAGTGCAAAGACTATGATGTTCCATTTTATATTGGAATCAATACGTATATGAAGTGAATATGGTATCTTTGAAGATCCAACACAGCCTATATATTTCTAAAGGAGATGCTGTTCCATGAAAAAATAGGGGAAAATTTATAGCATAGGGTGTTTTCTTATAGTTGGTAGGATTTTTTCTATATTTTTACAAAGAAATGCTGGGGATTGTCATATGTTCATAGTCCAGAATGTTGTTTATTTGTTTTTATTTGGGGTTTTTTTTGTTTTTGTTTTTTTTTTTTTAGTAGTAAGCATCTAGCTCTTTTAATTTGGTAGGAGCTAGCAGGTGAATTTCGGATATTTATTCTGACTTTCTAATTTGTTACTTTTGTTATTTTAAACCAAAATCATAGTAATAAAATAATCTTTTAAAATGAAAAATGGGATTTCATAAAGTGGAAGGACAGTTGCAGAAAAAGGAAAGAAGTACAGTACTTATTGTTTCTTCATAGGGCGATATGCATGTGGAATTGAAGCTCATGGTAATTGTTAGTGTATTCCCTTAAGCATGGTATTTTGCCTGTGATTTTTGAAAGGATCAATCACTTGCGGCAATTTATGTAATAACTTCCTGGTGGGTGACTCTGCTACTGTAGTTATGCTTTTTTCCTGGTTCACCAGAATGCAATACCTTTGCTCCTTTGTACAGTAAATGCACTCTGTAATATCTATTATGGTATGGTCAAAGGATAATTTATTGTCAGATAGAAAAATAGGTCAACACTAATGTCACTTGATGGTCAACCCCCCGAGTTTAATAAAACACCTCACCAGCACACATTCAGCACAGTGCTTGATGTTTTATTAGGACTACAGTACCTTACAGTACCTAGCTATAGTGGGAGTGTAATTACTGAGCTGTCAGGGTGATAAGTGGGATTAATGGCAGCCTGGTGCACTTTAGTCTGCAGAGTGCTTGGAAGATGGTATTATTATAAGAGAAAGTCTGGACTGGCATATTCATGGCACCTTGCCCTCCTCCCCAAAGCTCACATTCAAGTTTACATTACCTGCCTCTCCAACAGCTGACATTTTCAACAGCTGTTATTTGTGAACCATCTCAAAAATCGAAAGAGAAGTTATTTGGTAAAGATGCTTGCTACCACAGTGGATAATCTGTACACAGGTGCCATTCTAGTCAGTTTTGACATGGGATTGTTCTATATATAATCCACAGAATGTGTTTTATATTCAGTGCTCTTCCTTCAGTCTTGGATATGGGACTGTTGTTTTTTAGAGATAACCAGATTGAAGAAAGTGAAGAGTAAATTGTCATAGTGGAATTGTTGCCTTTTTTAATTTTAATTTTAATTTTTGACTTCTGTTATTTCTTTGCTCCCTACACAGGCAAACTGCTCATCTGAGCCCTTATAGTGGTGTTATTTTGTCTAGCGTATTTCCTTTTTTGCTTGCTTCTAGTACTAGGACTTTCCTTCTTTCAATCTTCTTGGAATGCTGAAATGCTGAATGACTCAGTATTCTGGCCACAACCTTTTGAGGTCCCCACTGTTCTGCCTTTGCTTCTTTTAAGGCATTTGTGGTGTGTATCTGTCAGTGGGTAGTCCCGGGTAGTGGTGTGTTCAGCTATCACACCTGAACCTGCTGATGCTCTTCTGACATCCCAAATAGTTGAATTAGTAGCACACTATGGATTTGGCTTTTCCAGCATTTTTTGCAGGCTGTGAGACATGTTGTCTTTTAGTATATCCTCTGGTGCCTTTTATCCGTGACTTGTCTTGTGAGAAAATCCAAACAGCCACTACCACATGTGCCTTCAAATTTTCCTGGTGCCATGGTGTCTGCAGTACCCAGTTAGATGATAATGAGTAATAACATGAAAGGCTAATTAATCTTTTAACTAGCTCTGCCTTCTCTTATTCCACCCTTAATTGAAAAAATGACAACAAAAAAAAATCCAATTCGTTTGATTGCCAAAGTCAGGCCAGCGTTTCATTGCAAGTATTTCAGTTATTTCTTTCCTTTCAGTGTGCTCTTCCTTTCTTTTTGCATATGGTCCATTGGCCTCTTGCACCTTTTCTGTGTTAGAAAATGCTTTGTCTCAGCCAGATCCACGGTGTTATTAGCTATCACTGAATGACTACTAAGGTGGACTTGTGGAGCTTATGTATTATTTGAGGCCAGCTACTTACATAAAACCTAAATTTTACTTAATTTTCCATAGATTCTTAAACCCCCAATTTACATAAGTCCTGTACATTACTAAAGCAGTTTTGAATAAGCATCTGATATAACTTACTGAACTCTGAGATAAGTAGTGAGGTATTTGACCTATGATAATCATTGATCTATCAAACCCAAACTATGTACAAATACCTTTGTATTTAATAGAGAACCATTTTATTTATTCAGCTTGAATGTCACCTTTTTTTGGTAGACTTGCTTACTGCAAATTTTTTAGACTACCCTGAGGACTTAATCCTTAGATGACACTTATGCAAGCAACTAGATCAGTACATCCCAATGGGTGACTATGCAGGAACAGACAATCTTTATTGTTTAGTGTGTTTCAGTATGGAGTTAGATTTTGTCACTAGAGATGACAAGAAGAGAGTCTTAGGCATTTTGACTGGGAGGATGCAAAAGACTACTGAATTCTTCTCAGAGTTCACAGACTTACCACAGGAAATTCATAGAAAAGTGACTTGAAAATTTATCAGCTATTCTTATTCTTTGGACATATAGTACAAAGTAATTCCTTTCTCTGTGGAAATACTGTTGCTTTTTTATGTCTGATTGTCCAGCATTCAGAATTTAATCCATAATGACACTTCCAAAACTTCATTAATAAATTCAGACTTATAACACAGATATTTTTCAGATAGAAAAATAAAATGGTTAGAAGTTTATCAATCTTGGATTCTGAGGAAAAAAAGAAAAACACCTCCGTGTAATTTGTTTCCTAATACGTAGACATGTGTAGTCTATGTGTTTGTAACGGCATCCCTTGCCTTCTTTTATAAAGTGCAGTCAACAGAATATGACTAATCTGTGTTGATGAAAGTTAATAATTATCATGTAGTGCTTTGAGGCTTCAAAAAGAAATTTTATGAAAATGTTTTCTATTATTCCTTTGTGGCTTTTCTCCCAGTATGCTAGCTTGAAAACCTTACACTATTGTAGCATTTGTATTCCATGTCTCCTTGACGGATTTTCTTTTATTCCTGTAGATGCTTAAAGTGTGCAGATGCCCCCTGTCAGAAGAGTTGCCCAACTAATCTGGACATCAAGTCATTCATCACAAGTATTGCAAACAAGGTAAAGTCAGGCTTGCAGTAGTACATGGAGGGAGATAACAGCTGTTACTTGCGGTTCTGTAGGTGAGATTGCATTTCAAGATTTATCTTTGTGAAGTCTTCAAAAAAAGTGTTTAGAACTGACATTTTGAAGTTTGAGTCAGCTAATTTTTAATTCTTTTTATTTCTGTTCTGTGCCTGTACAGATAGTATATAGTGCAGATCTATTTCATGTCACTTTTTCTACAATGTTCTTGGTTTTGATGGTTTTCAAATACAAGGATATTCAAAAACTGGGGCATTAGAATGTAATTTTTAACCTTTATACTACCTGAGGTATTACAGTTAAAACTCTTTTATTAAAGATGGGGAATTTGGGTGGGTTTTTTCCTTTGGTTTTGTGTTTTGTGTTTTTTGTTTTTTTTTTTAAATAAGAGATTGTAATTTAAATTTCCTTTGGGCAGCAATTTAGTTTGGAGGTGGTCATCTCAAGGAATGTTTTCTTATACTTTATAGTAAGAGGCTCTGGTTAGTGCAAATGTAGTCACTCACAAGGACTATTAATAACATACTGTAGGAATAAACTGAACCCTCTCTTTGGGAGGTAATGTACTTTTTCCTTTCTTAATAGGCTACTGTACTATGATCATAATGAAATCTTAAAAACATTCTGAATTGGGGTTTACAAATGCCTTTAATGGTCATAAATAAATAAAGATTACTGCAAAGTTGATGTGACAAAATTAATTAGGCTGTCTGGGATAGCCTAAAGATGCCTGGATATTGATTGGCCTATACCTTTTAAAACTTACTTCCCATCTGTGGGATCATTTGCTGTCATGTGACTTATTTGTCTGTATGAGCCCAACTAGACTTATAATTTACTGAGGGTGCTACAAAGTTTTTCTGTCTGCCTTTTATGCTCTAACATGTCTTACTGTTAGAGGCAGCTGAAAGGGCTAACATGGATAAAGCTGGAGTGAAGTTGGTGGTAACAACAGCACTTCCATATGCAAGTAAAAAGCCACATTGCTTTTACTGTACTGTGTGTGGTATAGAAAAGACACCAGTAAATTCTGCACCTTAACAAGAAACATTAGGATAAGAGGAAATCCTAAAATGTGTGTAGCAATTATAATGTTATGTGGTTTGCAGTAATTTGTATTATGCCTGGTATATGCGTATAGGCAGTTTTCTTATATAGTCTGTACCCTGTCACTGCTGCATTTATTTTCATGAGGGTAGGCATCTGTTTGCAACCATAGTATAGTTTGTGGCATATTGCTCCTTATTGCCTCTTCAGGCATTGTGAAGCAGGCAAACTGAGCAGAGAGGGTACAAAGTAGTAATGAAACTGCTACTCTCTGTCTCATCATTGTGCTGTAGTTTGTTTAGGAAACCTAAAGCAAATTCTATGAAGGTACTTTACCAGGATGGTCTTTTCTTAGTAATGATTAGTTATGCTACTGCTTTGAGTAGGGTAGGGTGATACGTTGTTAAGGAAAGAAAAAGGGCCTGATTATCAAAACATAAAGCTGGGAATAAGCAGCCAGAGAAGATGGATTGAAGACTGCAACTGAAGACGTCAGAAAAAGACCTAACACCAGCAACATTCTGGTACAATAAATTTGATGGGTCTCTTAGCCTCTGACAGCTTCCAATATATGATGCCCCTTTGTGATTTGACAGAAAGGGTAAGTCATTCTAAGAGCTGATTCATTCTGAATTCTGTGGTTCCATTATAGAGCAGAGAATATCAAGGTGGGGTGACTGCAGAGCTTTTAGTGTTGTGTTCTGGCAAAGATGTACTAGATTAATACTAGTAAACTCAAAGCCTCAAAGGTTTGGAATAAAGTCTTTTCCCTGCTGAAGTCAATCAGTACACTCTTGCTGTTTTTAAGAGGGCCAAATTTAACCTGTCAGATGGTCAATGAGGTGGATCAACCCTATAAAGTCTGGGCTATTTGAAGAAGACTTTTAAATTTTCTTGGAAGCTGCAGAAGTAAGACACTGGTTTTGCCCTGAGCAGGTGACCTTCACTTAGTGTTTTATCAGAAAATCCTGCTATGGAAAATAATTGTAACATACTATTATTCTCTTGGGAGATTTAGCACCTTTTTTTGTGTATGGAAGAACCAAACTATCTTAGATTACTGAAATGTAACTATAGCATGTCTTTTTGGACCCTATCCATACCTATCAATAGCTTCTGTATCTACTGTGAAACTTCATTTTAGAAAAGGTATACAGCAGCTTTTGATAACCTCTTCTATCTCATGTGATGTCTGGTAATTGTGTAGGCAGTGGGAAGCATTCACACACAGGAAGTCTTAAAACATCAGATACTTGGTTTCTGCTGTTCAAGATGTTAGGATGGAAAACTGCATGCCTAAAACGAGCCCTGTTTCTGTGAACTCAAGTTTCAAATGTAAGCTTACATGTAGTCTTACCCTCTGCTTTTTCTCCTTACCCTATTGGAGGGAACCATATATAGCATAGTTATGGAAGCATTTCTCAGCGTCAGCTCAAAGGCTGACTTTAAAAACAATCAACCAGAAAAACCAAACCAAGAAAACAACCCCTAAAAGATTAGAAGTGAATAAAACCCACACTAGGGTATGCTTAGCAAGTAGCTGAATTTGTGGGCTGAGAAACAGGGCTGGGAAGTCCTACATGGGCACAGCAGGGGTGTTGGAGCTAGATGTTCTTCAAGATCCCAAACCATTCTATGATTCTATGTAGCCTCCATGTCTGTGGCTGTGCCTCCTGTAGTTCATGTACCAAGCAACTTAAGAAAATTAACAGTGCATAAAGGGAACCCAACCTTGTCTTGATGACTTCAGTCTGCTAGGCTGAATTTTCCTTTTGATTTATTAGTTTTCTGGTGCGTTTGGTAGTGGAGATTTATTTTAGAACAAATTCTGTTATTCAGAAAAAGTAACAGGAAATTCTTCCTGTTTCTTTTATTAATGGAACTTTTTTATGGGTATATGTATATGCTACTGCTTTTACAGCACTGCATTTTGCAACTCCTTGCTTTCTGTCAAGCAAGCAATAGCTATAGGGTGGAAGCTGAGAGAGGGGTACCAGAATTTGAAATGATTCATTACTCTGGCAGAGTCTGTGTGAGAACCGACTATCATGGGTGCTCCTGCGGTGTCCTCTGCCCTCTTTCACTCTGCTGCTTTGGTGGTGCTTGCACCATACACTTTTATAGTGGATAGAAAACAAGAATAGTGTGCTTTTGAATGTTAGAATTTGTAATTTGTAATTTTGAAAGTTTTTAATAGAACTGGTAAGTAACTTTTCAGTTTGTTATACATTTTGCTAAACTTCAATTTAAATAGTAATTTGGATATCGTTCCACAGTCTGAGGATTCAGCTTGATGAATATTTTTGTATTATTATTACAGAAGTACTTGCTTACCATGATCAAGGATACTTTACATGTCGCTGAAAATACCTTTTAGAAGGATAAATCTGTTTTTGCTGCATCTTGTAAATAAGCTGCTTTTTTACATCAAAAACTTATATCTGGTAGCTTCTAGAAAATTAGATAGCTGAAACAGAATGTTCAGATGATTGAAATGAATAAATTCAGGAAATTGGGGTGTGTTTTCTAGGCTTCTTGCAGTCCTTGTCCTGATTCTGAGTCTCTCTTCATGACTCACTTGAGAAAGTCACTTCAGCTGTCTACACTTCTACTTGTTTAGAGAAGATTCTGTTCAATAAATTCCTTGTTCTTATCCTTGTGTTAGCAGCATTGCATGCAGGTATTTATTTAAACATGATTCATTATTAAAATAGAGTATTTAGACAGCAACGTACTGAAAAATAATTACTTTGTCAGGTATTTAAGAGCTCTCTTGTATGCAGTTTGTTTTGTTGGAAAATGGCTTTAGCAATCATAAAAGTTCAGGGATTCTTGTTTCCTTAAGCCTGGGGCTTTTTAGATATTTACAGGCCATGTACAATATAGCTGTTCTAGCTGTTCTGCCAGTAGACCTGAGCTCAGGAGTTAGAAGAGGGACAGGGAGGAGGGTTGTTTCTGCATTGAGAGGGTAATTGAATTGCCAGACTCAATGAGCCTTGAGCCTCTTTGAGAAAAAGGATGTCACTTATGCTGTATTGTGTTAGCTGCTGTGACTCAGAGTTTAGGCTACAACTTCCATTCTCTTTTTCCATACAAACTGGATTACAACTCCACTTTATAAAGGTACAGTCTATTCTATTGTGTCTTCTCAGTTCATGTTTCTCAGTTCATACAGACCGCTTGCAATTGTGTAACTCAGAGACCAGACTTCAAATTTCTAAATATGTTTCTAAACATCGGAAAATGACAAATATTCTGACTTCCAGCTCTTCTCTCTTTAAATGTAGCCATCACATTGTAAAATTTATATTCTTTGTTTTATAATGCACAAGTGCTGTCTTACTTGTTTATATCTTTAAAAAAAAAGCAACCCAGCTAAACAAACCACTAGAAAAGCCCCAAACATGTTCAGCTGCTGCAGAAGAAAACTGCTCCTACCTCTGAATGAGTATCAGGATTTTATGTCCTCTTTCCCTGTGTTGATATGTCAAAGCAAGGAAGAATTGGTAAAATGAAGTTCTAGCACTTGTCATCTTTTAGGATTGGCACAAACAAATGTTTTACAGCAACAGAAAATCATAGTTTCCTAGAAGCATCTCTGAGCCTGAACACTTGTGGGCTGTCCAGCTTTTAAGCAAAACCATGTGCTAGAGAAACAGCTCCTGCATGCTGTAGCTTTGAACTGTGTTCAGTGGGTCTTGGAGCTTTTTGCTATCAGACATCTTTATTGTTGAATAGTAGCATTAAAATCAGCCATTGGTGCACATAGGGATATTAATTTTTGTTACACAGCACAGGCATAAGGAGCAAGTGACTCAGCCTTTATAGTCTGAGTATATAATGAAGAATTGGGGATGCAGAAGTATCTTTTGTGTTGTCAGTACTCAACACACTTCGCTGTACCTCTCTATTACTAGTTCTCAGTATTTTTATCTCAAGCCTTTCAGTATTACAGTGATTCCTGACATTGATGTAACAGTTTTCTCCTTGTTCAGAAAGACCATCTTCTCCCATACCTCTTAGTAATAAACTGATATGCTGATATGTCAATTATTTTCTAGCAGACTATGTGGAGGCCAGCATTTAAAAAAGAACAATAACAAAAAAAAGAACTCTGCACCCTCCAGACTCTACAACTAACCTAAAATAAAAAAAAAAAGCCCACACCAGAAGACAGACAAACAAAAAACTCAAAAAACATCCCAAACCCTCCAAATAAACAATGCCATGCTGCCCTCTGGATAAAAGGTAAAAGGTTGTTCCTGGGCTGTGCAGGATGCTCATAAAGAAGTGGAGGAGGGAGAAATGAATGTCAGGAACAGTACTGAGAAACTTGTGGAACACAAGGTTGTTTTAGAACTTCAGACAAATCTTTGGGTTTAAATAAAACCAAAGGAAATTTGTGGAGGATTTTCAAGAGAAAAATTCTGTTTTTTCAAAGGACAAAATGGAAGAGGGAACAAACCAGAAGATAGAGATGAATACCAAGGGATAAAGGTGAATCTGAAGTTTGGGAGATTGAGAGAGTAAAGAAAAATGTGTTTGAGGTAATATACTGGAAATGAGAAAGAAAGAAAGAAAGAGAGAGGAAGACAAGATAGAAAAAGTTGTGGAATTGCAAAGAGAGAATGAATGAAGAAAACGTTGCCACAGAGAGAAGGCCTTGAGAGACATAGGATTATGACAGGTGAGAGAAACAATGATGCTTTTCCTGTCCCAGAGGAACTCTGTACAAATTAACAAAAGACATCTACGTGTCATTGCAAAGACTATAGAAGACCATGAGTCACAGTTCATATGTAAAATACTGTAAGTGGGATACTGTTGATACAGTGAAGAATTGTGGAAGTAAGAAAGCTGTTAGTTGACTGGTAATAATAATTATATAAAGAAAACTACAATTATCACAATTAATGTTTAAGTGCTACTTTGAGGCCTCAGGTTTTTGAAAGGGCCGTTTTATTCAGCTTTCTCTGTTGTCTTTGTATATTTCAGGTCACTAAAAAAATAGTAAGAAAAAAACATTTAAAAGAAAACGTAGGAATGGTGTTAAATTGATGCACATGAAACAGTGACTTTTCTTGAGATGTCTGTTTGTACTTAGTGTAATGAAATGGCTGACAGCTGGTTTTAGTTGCCATAGTGTAATTATGTAGAATACACTTTTGCGATGACACTATGTCAATTAAGGAATCTCTCACATTCTAGACTACAAAGGACAAAATGACAGTACAAGATATTTCTTCCGTTCTTTTTCATAAAAAGATAGTGACACTGTGTGAAATTACAGCCCTGTTATGATGACACAAGTCAAATGATGTGAAAGATTTCTGGGTTGATTAAAAATCATCATCATTATAATATAGAACATGTATGATTTGGTAAGTTGCTGTTATGTTCATTCTTCTTCAGAAGATATCTGGGGAGGGCTGACAGACTGAGGGCGTTTGTTGTTATATTTGAACTGGTGTTTGTCAATGTGAAAAATGCTACTTACATAACAACATACTTTAAATAGTGACTCTTCTGTCTGTGAAAATATTTTAATCCAATACATCTTGAGTAAATTTTCAAGTCATAGCAGAGCATGAACTAGGATAGAAGATGAGAGACATAGCAAAATATATAGGAAGATACAACCATTTTTTAAACTAAATCCAGAAGAAAAAGAAATTATGAATCTTCTTTCCTATACAAGTATTCACTCTGTGCCCAAATTCTGATAAAGTCAGTGTATTCATTTTCATTACATAAAGAACAATAATGCCTATTTTTCATTGTTTTAATGAAAACAGTAATATCAAAAGACCCTGATGCATAATGAATTTATATAAAAGCTCTTGAATTGATTTGAAAGAAGGGATGCTATAAGCATTTCCTGATACTAAATGTAATTTCTTGTGGTCTCGCAGTATTGATCCTATGTGTTTAATAGGGTTTTTTCAAGTAAAAAACATTCTCATTTGCATGCAAATTATATAATGCTTCTAAATGATACATGTGGAGATCCTCTTCTGACTGTTTTCCTGTGATTATTGATATCTGTTTAAGACTTGTTTTTGTTTCCCGTGTTAGCAATGTAGTAGTATTTATTGACATTTTGATGCAGGAAACTGCAAAACATCCAGTTAGATTAATTTTTTTTTTCTATGGAAGTGCACAGGAAAAAAAGTATTCTATGGACAAGGGAAGGAACATATATCTCATTAAAAAATTCAGAAACACTTCAGTTTTAGACCTGCTTCCTCAGTGGCATCTGTAAGAAACTAGCCGACTGAATCATCTTACTATTTCAGCATCTACAAAAATTACTCCAAACTGTTAAGGTAGTTTGCATTATTCCATGCCCTGAAGTAACTCTGTGATTGTAATGAAGCCAGCCTCTCTTTAATTCTGATCCTTTCTCATGTACAACATGTGGCATGTAGTTACCAGAGTGCCAGGTCTGCATTTTGTGTCTACTTTCTGTGCAGCCCACAAAACCTTGATTTTGTGAAATGATCGGTATTTCTTTAAAATGCTAATATTCTACAAGTATTCTACTTTAATGTCATTGGCAAATTGTCTTGGGTTAGCTGAAGCTGGGGAAAACTTTCCCTGTTTTGAGTCGGGTTTAAATAAAAGAGTTTTTTTTCCCCTCCCCCTCCCCTTGCCCCTCTCCCTCCTCTACCCAGTTCCCTTTAGTTTGTGTGTGTATGTGTTCTGCTTCAAGAAAAAGGGGTGGTGGGGGGGAGAAAAGATGTGTGTGAGATGGCCGAGGAGAAAGCTAGTGTTTGGGAGACCACTGTTTTCACAATGTGCAGTGCACACCCACCCCCACCCCCACGACTGTGGGGACAGCTAAAGAAGCCAGAGAGTGTTAAGAAGTTGTTGGCAGTGCAGTAGTGGCAAGTGTGCTAAGTCCTGCCGCAGCAGTGCAGGAACCCGCCATCCCCTCAAGTGGTGCATGGCTGCTGTCGCAGCACAGTGGTAAAGGCGGCAGGGCCGGCGGGCGCATGGTGGGGGCAGGGCTGGCTGCAGGCCCAGCGAGCTTAGCCTGCCCAGGCTGTGTCGCAGCACCCTGCCCAGTCCTCTGCCACCCACCATGCAGGCTGGTGGAGAGGGAGAGGCACTGACGCTGCCCGGGGTGGGCCGGGAAGCCAGGGGTGTTCCCGGGGGGGGCCTGGAGGGGCCTGTGGCACGGCGTGTTGCCGTTGTGGGTTCTGAGACTGCAGAGATGCTGGCATGACTGTGTGAGATCCTGTCCCGACAAGGTGGAGGCGGTGCCGGTCCCAGACACTTTTTGCCCGCCGGCTCAGTTCTCGGCAAAGTCCCGGTTTTTCCGCCTAGCTGCGGGACGGCGGTGTGGGCGCAGCACGGACTGGGAATACACGGGGTGTGTGGCAGGCGGGCAGGCCCGCTCCGGTCCGTGGGTCGGTAGCCCGCTAGCAGTCACGTGGTGGCTTCCCCCATGCCACCTGTGCTGGTGTGGCCGCGAGTACCGGCTTGGGGGGCAGCATGGTAGCAACGTGACGGCACCATAGTGCTTCGATCCCTGGCAGGTCTCTGAGAGTAGAGTTCAGAGGCAAAGCTAAAGCAGAGCTGAAGTTAGAACAGCACCGGAACGACCAAGGAAGACTCAGCGAAGGGTGAAATTGCCTTTTTTAGAGTAGACTAGAAAAGCCACACAGGGCAGAGATTCAAAAGAATATTTAAAAAGACGACTCACTAGTCTTGCCCCTCTTCTGGCCTGGGAACTCGACGTGAGAAAGAGTGCTGTCAGCATCTGTGCTCTTCTGCCATCTTAGAGCCAGCACATGCTCTGCTAGTAGTCTTTTTATTCTCCAGTAGAAGTTCCAGACATTAGCCAGTCAAATACTACAAGAACCTATCTTCCATCTACCAGCGCTGTCGCTTCCCCATGGCCATCAGCACCCCCTGTCATTTACTTCAGATTAACTGCACTTTCAGACATTAAAACAAGAAATAAGTTGGGGGTTTTTTTGGTTATTTGTTCATTTGTGGAGCTGGTGTGGGTGGGAGTGTTAGTAGATCGTTTTTTGAGTTTTTGAGAAATAGTTATTAGGCTCTCTTCAAGAGGTTTTTTGATATTTTAATATTTTTAAGTTATTTTTTTTCCCTTACCTCATAATAAATTCATATTTCTTTAATACCTCTGTATCCACAAATTATTAATCAATAATTTGTCCATCAAGCCTAGACATTTTTGGCGCCCAACGTAGGGCCAAAGATACAAAGAGATAAAAATTTGTAGGCTTTGTTGTTTTTTCTCAAGAAGTATCACCATGCTCTCAGACACAGTATAACTCACCTGGTAGATATGCCTAGCTGTGCTTTTCCCTTTTATAAATCATGCCCTCAGTATGAACACATTCACTAAAATAATTTTCGGCAGTATTAAATTCGGGATCTGAGTAGACAAGATCAAATATTCCACACCAGTGGTTATGTTTGCACATATATATGGTTGGTTTTGCTATTACCAGAGTGTGGGGAACAACCCCTAGAATTTCTTCATGAATAATACATTTGCTGAGTTTGAGAGAAAAAAAAGCACCTCATTTCAAGACTTCCCTTCTTTCCTCCCTAGAGGCAATGCTATTTCTTTTAAGACAAGTATACTACAACTTGACCTGAAAGTTGTGTTGTTCATACTTATGTTTCTGATATCAGTGTGTAACACAGTACTGCCTGCAGTTAATACAAAACTGAAACCTCTATAGATAACTTTTGCTGTAACCCCTGTAAGTAGAAGAGTGATCCAGAGCTGGCCCCAGCCTCGACAAGTGCTACTGAGTCATCTGCTCCATCATCTGAGCCCGTTTCACAACCTGACACCGCCTCATCACAGCCCACCAACCAAGAACAGCCTGCACCAGAGATGACCCCTCTTCACTGAGTAGTAGCACTGACAAAAGAAATTCAGCAAGTAGTACGCGAAGAGCCAGCTCCAGTACCCGTGGCTTCATGCAGACGTACCCAGATTCCAAGCAAAATACAAGAGTGCCTAAAAGATATCCCAGTGAACAATGTTGAGGGGAGCCAGCACGCTGTGTCATGTTAGACCTTAGTAAATGCTTACCGTGCCATAGCCGCTTGGCTAGTTTCACTAGAGAGGAATGCAGCAAGCGAATCAGCATCACCCACCACAGTTCTGCCTACGTCACCTGCACCCCCACCCAGCAAGTCAGAGAAGCCAACCCTGGCAGCAGTCGCCCCAGTCCAGAAGAGGAAATGCAAGACTAAGTCTGTGCGCCCAACACTTGACGACGACGACAGCGAAGAAGCAAGTCCTTCACAACCTCGGTCAGAACCGGAGCCTTAGTAATCACAGAGACAATCCCATATAGCACGCTAAAAAAATGAAGAAAGATATTGCACGGGAACCACGTGAATCTCTCCCCTCCTGGCTGCTCTAGAATACCCATGGTGATAAAGTTCCCCTAGATGGTAATGAAGCAAAAAACCTGAGAAGTCTGAGCCGTGACTCCATGATTGACTGAGAGTTCATCAGTATTCATAGACCACTCAGCCTCTAGAAGAAACTTCTCAGGAGTGTCAGAGCCAGGTACCCCATGGATGACGACTTGCGTCACCAACAGTACCCATAAAAGAAAAAATCGAAAAACTCAGAGAATTAGCCGTAATGCACAACATTTTTGCCAACAACAGACCAGACTTTGAGAACCCAGATAATGTCCGTTGTACAGAACTGATGTTAAAAAAAAAATGTCACCCCTTGAGCCTTTAAAATACTGACAGTTTCTAGCCTTGCTCCAATAAACTTATATAGAAGACACTGTAAACACCGTGGCAAAGAGGCTGATAGAATACGATGATACAGCCTACCCCGAAAACCAGCAACGTGTAGCCTCTCTAAACCTGCTGGTGGCAGAGATCGAGCAGTTCAGGCATGAATTTAGAAAACTAAAAGATGATGTCACTCAAAAACTTGAAGACATGCAAGCCAGAAAAGGCTCTTCTAATGTAGCCCCAGTGCGTGTCAGAAACCAAGAGACTAGAACCCAGCATCCCTCAGCAGAAGATCATGAGTATCCATCAAGGACTGCGTTGTGGCAATACCTGATCGAAAGTGAGATAAGAAACCCACTCGTGTTCTGGCCGACCGGGTTTGAGAACTCAAAAAAAAAAAGAGGGGTCCAAAGTTGACAAAAAACCAGTAAAAGTAAGTGCTATGCCAGTAGCTCAAAAAAAGACTCAACACAACAGCCAAGATTGTGACCACTCCATCTTGCAAGAAGACACCCACCACATGCAGTCTGAAAAAAAAGTAAGCAACAGTAATCAAGAGCAGTGCTAGAGAGGCCCTGCCTCTCATCAGAGAGAAGAAAAAGACAACCGAATTCATTAGACTTCGTAAGTGCGATAGCCTAGCACATCTGAGCCACAACGATATGAAGTGTTGGTTGATACTGGGGCACAATGCACACTACTACCTTCTAGACATGTGGGGACTGAGACAATTTCTATTTCTGGGGTGACGGGAGGCTCATAAGAGTGGACTGTAGCAGAGACAAAAAACTCAGCTTGACTGGGAAGGAGTGGCAGAAACACCCCATTGTGACTGGCCCAGATGCCCCCTGCATCTTGGGGAGGGGTTTGAAAGGGGAGGGGGGTACAAGGGGGTGCTGGGGGGTTCTTAGAGGGAGCGAGGGAGGGGGGAAAGGGGAAGGGATCCCCGTTTTTGGTATAAACCCTGTTTTTTTCAGTTTTTTT
>VXBA01005046.1:1896965-1963703 GCA_013399895.1 Serilophus lunatus
CAGGTTGAAAGCTTCCCCAAATAACATCCTGGGTTGGGGGGAGAACCTTTCACTCTGTTGTGTTTTACGAGACTCCAAGGGCTGGGAGTTAGCTTCCACCAGAGAGAGAAGAAGAGGAAGCAGCTTTCCCTTCCCACTGCTTGTCTTTGGCCAGCCTGCCTGGCCTTCAAAAGCAGTTCCCTTATTCCTTCTTTTCCCCTTTTTCGTGGTTTTTGTTGGGTGCTTTTCTGTGTTAAGTTTGGAGTTCCCTTAAACTGTTGTCTTTCTTTTGGTTGAGCTCCAGACAAATAAACCGTTTCCCTGTTGTTAATTCTGTTCATTCTTCTCGTCACTGTTCAGTGTGCCCCTGAGTAAAACACAGTGGTGCTTAAACCACCACACTCAGAAATGAGTACTTCAAAGACCTGAAGGGACACAAATAAGCATTTGGTATTGCTGCAGTAAAAACAGATGAGTCGAAGCAATTGAGTGCTCTGCCTGGCCTCTCAAAAAAACCTTTTGTTGTGAAAGTTGAAGAGCAGCAAGTACCAATTGCCACCAAAACAGTGCATTGCAGGCAATACCGAACCAACAGAGATGCTATAGTCCCCATCCATAAAATGATCCATGAACTAGACAGCCAAAGAGTAATCAGTAAAACCCACTCACCTTTCAATAACCCAATTTAGCCAGTGCGTAAGCCTGACGGGGAATGAAGATTATCTGTAGACTATCGTAGCCTAAACAAAGTAACCCCATCCTTGAGTGCAGCTGTACCTAATATGCTAAAGTTGCAGTATAAGCTAGAGGCTAAAGCTGCAAAATAGTACGCCACCACTGACATTGCCAATACGTTTTTCTCCATTCCCTTAGCAACAGAGTGCAGACAGCAGTTTACATTCACCTAGAGAGGTGTCCAGTACGCCTAGAACCATTTACCCCAAGAGTAGAAGCATCGTCCAACCATCTGTCATGGGCTGATCCAGGCAACACTAGAAAAAAGTGAAGCTCCAAAACACCTGCAATATATTAATGATATCATTGTATAGAGAGATACAGCAAAAAAAGTCTATAAGAAAAAGAATAAAGTCATCCAGATCCTCCCTGAATGCCAAGTTTGCCATAAAGTGCAATAAAGTCAAAAGTCCTACCAAAGAGATCCAGTTTTTAAGAGTAAAACAACAAGACGGCAAGCAACAGATTCCCACTAAAGTAGTAAACAAAATCACTGCCATGTCTCCACCAAGTAGTAAAAAAAGGAAATAGTTATTAAGCTCTCTTCAAAAAGTTTTTTGATATTTTAATATTCTTAAGTTTTTTTCCTTACCTCATAATAAATTCTTATTTCTTTAATACCTCTGTTTCCACAAATTATTAATCAATAATTTGTCCATCAAACCTAGACACAAATGTAATAATCATTAACATGTGTTTTGAGCTTAAAAAAATAAAGGTACATAAGCACAACATGTTTGTATAACTAAATACTCAAGCTATCCTCTTTATTGCTCTTTGTTACTGTAGTAACACAATGATTTGCAGTTTTGTGACACAGTTTGTGTAACACTATTCAGTGTAACTTACTAGACTTTACTGTATTTATCTGCCCGTTTTTATCAAGTATTGTAAAACGTTTTTCTAACTATATTTCATATGTTAGGTATTAAATCAACACAGTAAAGGCAGGATAAATGATTAAATAGAATGGAAGAACAAAGAGATGAAGCAACTCAGAGCTGGACACCTGAAGCCCTCCCCACAGCCTAGTCTCCATGCTACACTGTGCCCTGGATGTCAGGAAGTTTGCAAATGGACTTGCTCTCGAGCCACTGCACAATTGTGGTTGCAGCACGTGGTGATATCCTTTCACTGGTAGTGAGTGCTACCAGTGACAATGGGAAGAGCGGTTACTCTGGTCTACAGGAAGGTAGAATAGGAAAATTAGGAAACTTAAGTTCTTCTGAGAGAATGTTTTAAATTTACCTATGGTAAAATTGGCACAGGATGACTGTTTGTTGACAGACCAGGAAACCAAGTCCACACTGAACCTGTACTTCCCTTTCATCTCACTTCCATCATCACTTTAGCGCAGTTGGAGCACATTAGAGAAGCAGTGCATAAAAAGTGAATTTACTGCTCTCATATGTGACTGTCTTTAAGTTTATCTTTAAAAATTAGTTCAGACTAATTAGGACTTGAAGATATTTACTGTTTGATAGAGGTTATTTAATGTCTTAATATTTAGCATGGCAACGTGTACTATATACTTTCTGATACCCTAATTTAAAGAGGGTGCAGTTCCTTTATTTTTTTTTAGGTGCTACCATCACTAGTGGCAGCTGCAGCAGCTCCTGATAGTGGCAGCAAGTTTTGAAACTTCCTAAATCAAGTTCTTGACTTTGTATACTCACGTTTTCCCCTGAGTAGTTTAGCAGAAGCTGGCCTTACACAAATTGGGACTTCAGTTCCAGCCTCCTTCTTACCAAATTCTGGCCTGATGTTCTGAAACAGATTTCTTTAGATATCCCCTTAACAAACTATGACTTTGGTCCTATGCTTACAGTGACCCTGGCCCTCTCTCTCTGAAGTTAGTTGTGCTTTAACATGCCTGGTCTTTCTGTAACATAGCTGTGCTCAGAGTTTGATTTGAGCTTGCAGAAGAAGTAAAATATGCCACCACTGTTGTCATTGTTTGTATTGGTACAGCTGAAGTGTGAGAATATACAGATATTCAGGAAAATTAATTTTAAAAAAGGAATATTTAACAGCTTTGCATTCTAGATCTGAATATTGATTTTATTTAACAAGTTGAAAAATGTAGAAAATCCTTAATGAAGTTGCTTGAATGGAAATGCACCTTGTTGTAGTTGCTTCCATTGAGCCAGAGTTGGCAATAATAAAAATAATAATCCTGGACAACACGGGGAGAGAAACTATAATATGTATAAAATATAAAACTGAACAAAAGTTCTTTGCAAACCATTTTGTCTTTGAGTTTGTGAGAAAAATCACCAGTGCTGGTTTGTATTTATTCCATTAGAGTGGGAAAAGGGAATGGCTAAATGTAATCGCCTGAGGAACAGACAATTTTGCCACTTAAGATGCTGCAGAGCATCTAGGCTGGTCTCTCAGTGCTGCTTCAGAAAGACGTGGGTCTTCCGCATTGACTCTTACTTCTGCCGTCTGCAAAGGTACATGTCAATGACATTTCCAGTATAGCTGGACTTCTGTGTTCTGCTGCCAGATTGAATTTACAGTGTCTTTACAGGCTGTTTTCAGCAACTGTGACAATCTCTGATATCTCAAAACAGTATAATTCATCTGGAAGAGCAAAAATATTTGCTAATGTGTACAATTTCTATTGAACTAGTACTCCTTTACATTGGAACAAATGAGAATTGGGGATAATAGAGTGCTTTACCAGTCACCAGAGGCAAAATGATCAAAGATTCGCCCAGAACAGTTGTGTAAAGGGATTGTCTGTTCAAGTAAGATTAGAATTTCAGTGGGGTGTATGCCAGGGCTCATGGTGTGCAGCAGATCAGAATCTGTAAGCAAAATGTCCAGTTACACTTACAAATAAATTTCTTGAACATTGGCATTTTCTTGGTAATCTCTTTGTGTCTGTAGCACTTGGTTTGACTTCAGAAAATGTTATGCTTGGTCTTCTAATATGCCTTTAGTGAATTTGAACCTCCCAAGTCTTGTTACCCAATGCTGGTTATTTTTTCAGATTTTAACACTGCTCTTTTTATTTATAAGTGGATTCTTGCTCTGAGTGGCAAAGCACTTGCTTTGAATAAACACTTCTATGTACATTAATCTACTTGACAGAAAATCACGGTCATTGTATAGGATCTGCTGTGACCAAGTACTTCACACTTGCTTGAACACTACATCTTCTGTCTGAGTCAGCTGTCCTGGGTTGGAGAGGTGAAGATACTTGTTACAGAAAAATGATTATTGAAGATTGAAATATGAAAGAGGTGGTGGAAGAGGAAGGAGACATACTGTTTTTCAATCTCCTTTATTTCTAGTTTGGAGAAAGCTGGAATGAGATCCCAGCATTAAATTCTCACTGAAGAAACTTTTGGGGAACCTTAGCCATGTACTGCTTCTAAGGGATACTGTGCTGTCTTTAAAGGAAACTCTTAACCTCTTTTCATAGACTGCTTTGGTGGGACTTTTAGAGGGGATGGGAAGCGAGACAAAATGAAGGAAGTAGACTATACAATTAACTAAACTTCTATATTAACTATACAGAAAAAAAGATAATGGGTTGACAGTTTGCTTTAATTACACCATAATTAGTGTAAATGTAATGTAGGTGCTGAACTGCCATCAGTAGTTCTCAGCCTCTCACAGGAGACTTCAGGTCACTCCTGGCATTTCCTTTGATGCTCCCTCTTAAGAGAATTATCCAGCTAAAAAGACCCCAAAGGGATTGTTTTCCCATGGCATCAGACACTGGGAATTTGCTAATGTCCATTCCTTAGAATTTTATTATGGACAGAAATCTTGCTAGCTCTTAAATATCAGATAACTGTTCCTTTTTTGAAAAAGTGCACTGAATCTTTGAAGTTTTGAATTGTACATAGCATCTTTCATCTGTTCCCTGGTTTGCTGTTTAGTGAAAAAGGAAAACAAGTGTTTGTCCTGATCACTATGTGGTGGAGGATGAAGAGTTCACAAAAGGATTCAGGAGTGTAATATCTACAAGTGACTACATGGGAAGTCTTCTCCTCTTCTCATGTCTGGGAAAGTTGGCACTACTGCTCTGGTGTGCAAGACAGGCATATCCGCAGAGATGGTGTGCACAGATGTCTAAAACAAGCTTTTAATTCACTGCGTTGGAAAGAACTAATAAAGTAACCAGCACTTTCTGGTCTGATCTCTGGTCCAAACCCTTGTTCTGACAAGGGATGCAACTCAGTTACTGCTCACATGACCTAGGAATAGAGAAAGTATTTTCAATATGCAATGCAGACATCATAGTTTTTGAAGGTAGATTTGTTAAGCCAGTAAAAATCCTACAACCACCTCAGACTGAAGATGCTTTTAACTATCTTGCAAGCTAAAAAGCAGAAGTTTGTGTAATCCACAGTTTTGCTGACTTTCTTCTAGGTGTCTTTGATATAATGCTGTATAGCATGTTAACACATTTAAGTAATATCAGTGTTATTTAATATATATGTTTATATATTATTCCACTAGCCAGAGATTCTCTCTTGAATGTTTGAATTTTTGCTTCCTTGGCATGTGACTATCATTTTTTTTTAATCCTTCTGTTCTCGTTTTCCTCCAGAATTATTATGGAGCTGCCAAAATGATTCTTTCTGACAATCCACTTGGCCTGACATGTGGAATGGTGTGTCCAACATCAGATCTCTGTGTTGGTGGCTGCAATTTGTATGCTACCGAGGAGGGACCAATTAATATTGGCGGATTGCAGCAGTTTGCTACTGAGGTAGGTAGGACTTGCAAATGTCTTAAATTCTTTGTATGTACCATTGAGTATTGCCTAAATGGTTGCTGTTGTTAATGAGTTGTTTTAAAAAAAGTTGATACTAATAAAATGAAGGTGTAGGATGTTAGAATAATTATTTTTTTTCTTACAGCACATTCAAAAGCTTAGAAACACTTCCATAATCTAGTACATTATAGGAACATAATGAACACTATTTGTGAACAAGATGATTCTTTAGAAATTCTAGTAGTTGAAACAATTTCTTTTATAATGAAAGATTTATCTAATCCAAGTGAAATTGTGGATGTTATCAAGTAGGCTGCATAGGGGGAAAGATCAAGTGCGCCTGCATCTGTAAATGTATATTAAGGGGATGGAGAACTCTTCTGGGCGTAGGGTAGATGCTATAGCAGAATTAATATGCATTTACACTGGCTTTGGGACAAAGGATAAGCTTCAGGTGGTTGCATCTTTTTATTGTCCTATTTTGCCAAATCTAAGTAAATACTATTTCAGGTTCACCTAAAATATTTGTCCATGTTTAGATAGATGCAGGTGCACACACACGTGTATGTGCAAATTTCTTAGTTAATAAAGGTAGGTGCATGTTTTCACTCCTGAAGCAAAGGTTGTTATTTGCTGCTTCATGTTAGGAAGTCTTCTCAGAGGTTTCTGTTGGGGTTCTTGTGCATTTTTTGTGATTAAGTAGTTTTAATGCTCCGATTTCCATCTGAAGAAAGACAGAGGTAACTGCTCATTTGTTAGCTTATTTTGAGAGCATGGAAGATTTGTACCAAACTCATGGTCTCTGTAAAAGTGAGGAAGTTGTGGCTATTTATAAAAGGTATATGTATGTGTTAAGATTGCACATTTCTATACAGTCCTTAACTAACATGCATATCCCTCTTCTGAGTCATGAGCCATATGACTGATGATATTTACAAACATACAAAGAATCACAGAATCACAGAACATGCTGAATTGCAAGGGACCCATAAGAATCATTGAGTGCATCTCAGCCCTGTACAGAACCATCCCCAAGAGTCACGGCATGTACCTGAAAATATCATCCGAATGCTTCTTGAACTCTTTCAGGGTTGGTGCTCTGACACTTCCCTGGGGAGCCTGTTCCAGCATCCAACAACTTTCTGGGTGAAGAACCTTTTTCTAACATCCAAACTAAACCTCCCCTGACACAACTTGAGGCCATTCCCTCAGGTCCTGTCAGTGGTCACCACAGAAATCAGAAATTCCAGTCACCTTTGCAAAGCCTGTGAAAAAACCCCCCAGCAGACCAAAACAGAAATAGGAATCAATCTGTAAGTAACAGATGATGTCTGCAAGGCGAATTTTTTCTTCTGATGTCATTCATAGACTTCACACCCTCTTCTCAATGGCAAATATTGCTACCTGCTGCTGCTATTCTCCTTTTTTCTGTTTGTTTCTCTCCTTTCTTCTCTCAAGGGGACTTGTAAATCTTCTGGAGCACCTGCTAAGCTTTTCTACTAGCTGTTGCTGAACCTTCTTTTCTCTCTGTCATTTAAGTAGCTAAACTGTTCAATTTTGTTGATATTTGAACAGAAAAGTGTAACAATCACCTTAGCTTAGACCAAAGTTCTCACTTGCAAGATGTGATTAGAGACACTGAACTGCATTTGTTCTATATGTATGTTCAATAGTTGGGTTTTATTAGTCAAATGTCAATTTCATTAGCTTTTCTTTTAATGGCCTTTTTTCCTGATATGCAAAAAGTTAGTATTTGTTACAAAGCAGAAGACTTCTTTTTTTCTTAAAACCCTGGAAAACCAAACATATAAAACAAATCAACAGACCAAAAAGCGATTAAGCAGTTATCAAGGAGATGATAAATGCAATGGTGAAATATTGCTGTTCAGGAACCAAACCCAAGTAATATCTTTAATATGTGTCTCTCTTTAGCTCTAATGCTATGATTAATAGAGAGGTATTATTGCTTGATAGATAATGCTAAATATCTGCCATTTTTCTTCAAAAATCTCTAGAAATCTATTAAACATCTTAGTGCTAGCATAATGATTGATATGAAAACTGCAGAGAGGATGAATAGTTTCAAATGGCTTGGCTCTTAATGTCTCAAGTTTATTTAAAATTATTAGTTTCAAGAGTTCCAACAGAAGAAAATTGTTATACAGTGCTATATAGCACTCCTAACAAAAAGAACATTTCAGTAAATTTTATTGTCCTTAGTATTTTTGTAGCATCTATATCTTTATATATCTGGTTTATCTAAAATGTGGAAAAAAATTTAAAATTGGTTTTTAATAACCTTTAGATTTAGTGCTGTTTATCAAAGAATTTGCACGTATTTTAGTACTCTTAATTAGTAATAATAGGCAGTTGCTTTTGCAATTAGTACTTTTTTACGTTTTATTCTGTTAAATTTTTCCATGAAAGTATGTATAGTTTAAAAAAATAATTATATGAGTGCTTCCAAGTAACAAATCATTATAGAAACATGGATTATAATGTTGAAGAAAATAATAAGGTACTACTGCTCATACAAAAAACGGGCCCAGATACTGCAAGTGAATTGTGTTCACTACTCTACCTATGCAAGTAACTTAGCAAATTGTGTAATTTAGGCATGCAACATGTGTTACTCTTAATGAGAGCTGCATGGTAATTCTAGTGCATGGTGTAATATTCGTCCCGCAGGGGCTTATTTACTGAAAACTCCATTGTGAATGAAGCCACTTTTAGACTTTTTTTTCCCTTGGAATTAGTCTGAGGATCATACACTTGATGCATTATGAGAGTGAGTGATAATAAAAGGGCACAACTACTAGCTGAGATAAAAGATAAAATTGCAGTGAAGCAGGAATGTGGGTTTAAAATGGAAAATACATGGGTGTGATGTATGCCCATTTATGCTTCTGAACAATGACTGATCATCTGTTCACACTGCAGATAAAGCTCCCTAATTGCAAAATATTTGTCTTGTATACGGTAGAACAACAACGAAAAAAAGACACCTCATGCCTCCTGCATTTTCCTTCTCCCCTTTCATATAGTTCTGTAACTATGTTCAGCTCATTCTCATAGTGAATTGCAACCCAACCTGAAAAAATGTGAATTTTGACAATTAAATGTTCAAGCGGAAAAAAAGAAATGTCCGTTTGTATTTGTGATGTAGAATGTGTATACTGAGATGCAGTTACCATGGTAACTGTTGCATCTAGAGAATAACATGGAGTAAAAGCTCACTGTTATAAATGACGAGTGTCAAGCTCAGGTTACACCTGCTACTGCACAGGTCAAAATTATATTAATGTCTTTATCTGTCTCCTTTGCCCAAATACTTCAGAATCAGGAAACATATGTTTTTGGAACACAGGTTCAGTGAAAATATATGAGATTGCAGTGACAGCACATACAACGATGTGGTCTATGGCTGTCAGTCACACAAAATAAACTAAAATCACTGGTTACTCAAGTACAAGTTTGTCAGCTTTTAGGAAAAAGGAAGTGAAATTTATTACATTGTCCGCTCTAATATTAGTAAGAAACAATCAAATTTTTGGATAGACATTACTGAATCGAAAGTTTCTGTTTGATCGTTCAGAATGAAGCAGCACAAGCTAAATAGAAAATTTATTATTTTAATTGTTGCATACTAGATATAAACACTAGATCATTTAGTACTGTGGCTCTTGTGCCACTTCCAGTTCTGGTGATTGTCTCTCTCTGGAGATACATTCTGACTGCTGTTGCAGCAGAAAGAAATTGAAAAAGGAAACCTGATATATTTTTTTCCTAAAAGAGGCATTGTATGAGTTTACCTACTGCTCACCTAGGGACATCTCAACAGAACACCTGGTCTGGAAGGAGGGCTGTGGTGAGAGACCCCCTCGAGTGCTGAACCTCTCTTCTCCCCCAGCTCACCACAGTCAAGTAACAAATAGTTGATCTAAAGGATTGCCATAGAGTGATGCATTGTGCCCTTGGGCTCAGGGTCCCTCTTTCAGTTGCATATTGACAGCTCTGATCAGACTTAATGTAGGTGTGGGGAGAAGGTAGTTCTCACAGAGCTGCCACTCCTGCAGTTGAATGCCTTGAGGTAGCTGTCTGGACCCCTCAGTGTCAGTAGCATGGGTACTCGTGCTGCATCAGCAGAAGAGGATTGTTCTGGGGAGCTAAAAAGGCAGGACAAATAGAAAAGACCTTCTATATTAATTTTAACATATCTTTAGGTTATTTTATGTTAAGTCCTGTTGAAATCTGTAATAATAAATAAAATTTCAGGCTTTGTGAAGGGAATGGTTATACTTAAATAAAATACTTCTACAAAATAGTTCAAGGGATGAATCTGAAGGCTTCTGATTTCTCAGGCCACTGCTGAAAGATTTGCTGATATTTGGGTAAGTTATATAAACTTCTGCAGTATGTTTTATGGACATTAAACATTCCTTTTTTTTTTTAAGGCATTTGCGTGTCTGTTTTAGCAATGTAACTCATGAAACATTGAGATTTGGACTCTGCAGTGTCCTAGATCCATGGGTTTTCTTGGGACTAGTATAATGGAGGTTTGAAAAGTCTTTAATGAGACATTTCAGGCCCTAGTTTTGTCAACACATTCCTACTGGCATAAAAGTTTGAAATGTTACAACTTTAGCTCTTAAATTGTGGAGGGAGGATCAACAAGTTTTTATAACTAGCTCATGCCTATGGAAAAAGTAACATCCTGCGTTGATAAAGTTAATTGGGTGATCATGTAATTTGACAACTTCAATAAGATTACTGAATGTGCAATTTTCTTGATTTTGTATTAAAATCTGTGCAGAATATTATTTTTTTCTTTAAATATTCAGCTGCCCCATACTAATGTAAACCAGCATACAGATAAATATCCATGGAAACCGGTGGAAAAGTGTGAAACTGATAAAACCAGTTCCTAAATGTTATTGATTTCATTGCCTGTATTTTACTGTGCACTAGCAGAATCTGATAACAATTCAGAATATACTAATATATTTCACACTAAATATATCTCGGCTAGATTCTAATGTCTACATTTGTAGCTGTTTGGCATCTCACCGTCTTAATGGAGGATATTTAGTGGCAAACCTGACAAACTTATTTCTGTAGCCTTTTATGCATGGAAGCAAGTATTATGCCTGAACAATACAGAGATTTTAGTTATGAAGTCAAAACTTATATTACATTTTTCCACTACTCCTTTGTTTTTCCCATTTTTTTTAAGCCTTTTTCTGTTGATGAAGATTAAACCTATGCACCTTTTACTAAGAAATGTTTCCTGTGTATATCTTGGAGACTACCAAGTATGTTTTGATAGTCTTGTTTCGTAGATTATACAAAGGATTTTTTATGTTTTAACATCAAGGTTAAACTTTCAGTCTATTAAGAGTTTTATCTAATACTTTCTTTGTCATAGCCCAAAAATATTTTTAAGCAGTTGTAGGATAGTAGAATGTCTTGGGTTGGAAGGGACGTTAAAGATCATCTAGTTCCTAACGCCCTGCCCTGGGCAGGGTCATCTTCCATTAGACCTGGTTGATCTAAGACCCATCCAACATTACCTTGAACTATTCCAGGGATAATAGAATCATAAAGGTTGGAAAAGATCTCCAAGATCTTTGAGTCCAACCTTTGACCGAATCATCTTGTCAACTAAGCCATAGCACTAAGTGCCACGTCCAGTCATTTCTTGAACACTTCCAAGAATGGTGACTCCACCACTTCCCTAGGCAGTCTCTTCAGATATTTGAAAACCCTTTCACTAAAGAAATTCTTCCCAATGTCCAATCTCAAACTCCCATTGTGCAGCTTGAGGACGTTTCCTCTTGTGCTGTTGCTCGGGAGAAGAGAGCAACTCTCACCTGGCTATGGTCTCCTTTCAAGTAGTTGTAGAGAGTGATGTGGTCTCCCCTGAGCCTCCTTCTCTCCAGACTAAACACCCACAGTTCCCTCAGCTGCTCCTCATATGACTTACTCTCTAGACCTTTCCCCAGCCCACAGTTCCATTGCCATTATCTGGACATATTCCAGCACCTCGATGTCTTTCTTTTTCTTCAGTTTTTTTCAGTTATTGAAACTTTAGCAGAATAGATTGTCTGTTTCAGTTTGGTTGAATTGTATCGCACTTGAGGACTAGGTCTCCATATTTTATAAACTGGGATATCCTTTTTAAGGACCATGATGGACAAAAAGCATAAAAAGTAGACAAAATCAATGTGGGTTTAGATCCACATAGACCCTGGAGGGTAAAGTAAAGATGGTTGTGTGGTATTTGATAAAAAGTTGAATGATAAATACCCAGTGTTACTAATCTCTATTATCAATCTACCTAATTTCTGTTGTCAATGTATGAGAGAGAGACAGAAGAAAAGGTAGACAGGAGGATGATGATTGAGTCTTTTCACAGAGAGTAAGCTTTTAAAATTCATTATTTGATCTCGTTATCCTGAATAGGTCTTGGTTAAATAGCACTGAAAAACAAGGTGAAAACTTTATCCAAACAAAAAAAATCAACTTTTTGAAGGAAAAGTGGAAAGAAAGGCAATAGTATTAAATTTTACCTGCATCCTGAACACAGTCTGAACAGATTAAAACCAGAGAGGACAGTTGCCTGTAATGTGACATTGAACATTTCCTTGCAAGTTACTCATCTCTGGCCACCAAAGGATTTATACAGAGGAATACAGTGATAGTTAATTATGTGAATTACAAAGTAGGGAAACTTCACCACGAGGTGAGTGAAAATCTTTTGAAATGCATTAAAGCACTTTGCTATTTTCACAGTTACTCTGCCAGCCTTAATATGCAAAACTGCCACTGAATTCCAGATGGCAAGATATTGCCACACTGCCTGGCTGTGCTGCATGAAGACAGTTTCACCCTTTTTGCAAATAGACAGAATTAAAATTGACCATTCAGCCTGAACTACTAGGATTTCCTGCATGAATGCTTGGTTTCTGAAGCTTAACATTGCACTACAGTAGTGTGGCACTTTAATATAGCATTCATTTGATAGCTATGACTATTCAATAATACATATAAAAATAGTTTTGCTAACTATAAAGTAAATTTAGGAATGAATTTGTTAAGCATACGCATATTCAGAATGTTCAATATACACATTAAATATGCAAGTTATATAATTCATATTACTAAATAGCCTTCTAAAACAACTATGTGAGACTTCAAAGAAAATTTGGTACAATTCAAATCATTTCTGTGTGAATGTAAAAGCAGAGATTTTAGAAATATCTTGTTGCGTTTTGATTACAGTACAATATGGGCTTTTTAGACTGTGAAATCCATTAATAACCACATTAAACTTTTCCATATTGTGTGAATTGTCAGGTTTAAATGATTCTTTCTTTAAAACAATTATCTGTCTCCTGCTTCATGCAGTTTTGTTAAACCGTTATGTCAATTTACAAACTGGGGAGTTTGACATAGAAATTTTAGAGGGGGAAGGAACTAATCATTGGTTTACCTAGCATGAGTGCTCAAGTGCACATGAAGAAAATGAATATTGATCCAAAATATAAATGAAAAATTCTATTCATGAGTGGAATTGCCAATCTATCTTCAAAACTCTTTACTTCTTGAGTTCTAAGGAAAGTAAAATCTTTTGGCAAACTTGTGAAATAGCTTAAATATGATATTTATTAAGACAAATGACACTGTAGGAATTTTAGAGGACTCGTTAGTACTTATGGAACACAAGTCTACATTGAAGTAGGTAGGAAACAGTCTAGTCTTCTGGTAATTTTTAAGATGCAGCCTTGGAGTGTTTGTGATGACTGAGAATCCCTATGCAATGCACTCTTGAATCCTTTTGTCTGCTACAAAGGTATACTTCTTGGGGTAAACTTTTTTCACCTAATGCCTAAAATAAAAAAGAAGATGTAACTGTGTTCTTCCATGCTTTTAATCTTCAGGAGTCTTTAAGTCTGCTCTTTTTCCTTTTGTAGATTGTACGAGATAGAGACTCAATTCCTTCCTCTATAATGAATATAAATACAGAGAACAGTGAAGTCTAGCTTAGGGAATGGAGAATATTTCTGCCTTAGACTCTTATACCTGAGTAAAGAACTGATTTAATACAAATCTAAAATGTGTGTTACATTCCAAATAGATTAGCAGCCATTGCGTTGGGTTCTGTAGAAATGCACAATAGTTGTCAGAGACTGTTCCAAAGCACTTTTACTAGTCAAGACAGATCGGTGCAGATCATCACCATTGTACAGGTGAATGAATAATACGGGCGTAGGGAGAACAGTCTAATTTTATAATTTTAAAGTTAAAAAGTGGAGAGCATCTGAAATAGATAAGAAACAAAAATAAAGTAAGCCCTAAAAATTCTCTCACAGGAGTCATCTAAAGCATGGGTTGCATTTGAAAATACAACACTGAAGACAGGGTGATTCCTAAAAAATGTTTCAAACTCACCTAAGGTTTGTTACCTTTCACATCTAGAAAATCAAGCCGTAAGTGAATTATCCAGGATCGCTCAGGTTGTCTCCTAAAGAAGCAAAGCCCTTTCATTGGTATCATAATCCTTTGCGTTATTTGCAGAAGTACTTGTATACTAGTAAGAATAATATGTTTGCAGAAAATTTTTTTGGCATCGCAGAGATTCTCTGCCATCTGGCTGACTTTGTATTCCTATTCTGCTACTGGTAGTCTGATTCCATCTTCTTGGTAAAATTTAAAGTAGTGAAAGATCTGACTTCAGACATTTTTGAGACAAAAAAGATCCATAGATGGACCAGATGGACCAAACCTGCAAGTACAACATCCCTCACAAATACACAGATCATGTCATTTGGAAACCCTTAAAATATATGTTATGAAGTAATCTTGACCTCACCTTGAATATTGTGTGCAATTTTGGTCACTCCAATATAAGAAAGTCACTAAACTATTAGAGAGCATCCAAAGGAGGGCAACAAAGATGATGAAGGGCCTTGAGGGGAGGCTGTATGAGGAGTGGCTGAGGGCACTTGGTCTATTCAGCCTGGAAAAGTGGAGACTGAGGGGAGATTTTATTGCAGTTACAACTCCCTTGTGAGGGGGAGAGGAGGGACAGACACTGATCTCTTCTTTGTGTTGACCAGTAGTAGAACCCAAGGGAGTGGTCTGAAGTTGTGTCAGGGGGGAGGTTTAGGTTGAACATTAGAAGAAGGTTCTCCCAGAGTTTGGGCAGACATTGAAACAGGTTCCTTAGTGAAGTGGTCACAGCACTAAGCCTGAAAGAGTTCAAGAAATGTTCGGACAATGCTTTCAGGCACATGAGGATGAACCTGTGCAGGGCTAAGGGTTGGACTCAGTGGTCTTTATTGGTCCCTTCCAACTCAGCATATTCTGTAACTTGGGGAAGAATACACCAGGTATGTGACAGTACTAGCAGAAGCATCCATCATGTTACTTGTAATAAAATTTAAGGAGGGAGTGTATAATATGTAACCTGTTGAATGTATTGCTTTTCAGGTATTCAAAGCTATGAATATTCCTCAGATTAGAAACCCTTCCTTACCTCCTCAAGAAGATATGCCTGAAGCATATCAGGTGAAGATAGCTCTTCTTGGTGCAGGACCAGCAAGTTTAAGTTGTGCTTCCTTTTTGGCACGACTAGGGTATTCGAAGATCACCATATTTGAAAAGCAAGAGTACCTTGGTGGCTTAAGGTAAAAAAACCCTCAATGAATACAAAGTACTGTTTCCAGTTATTGTAGAAAGCATAGCAAAAAATTTTGTGCATATACAGTTTATACATGATCTCCTTCTACCTTTAAAAAAGGAAGAGAGTAGAAAATTTCAGATCTGGAAAACTTACTTTTTATTTAAATAATTTATCTTAAAAGTTAAAAGGGGTACAGTTACAGGTAAGCTTTAATTGAAAATCTGGTGGCTATCTCCTGCATGCTCTACATATGTATGACCTGTTAAATTCCAGGGTGCAGTTGTTAGTATCAAATTAACACTTCAGAAAATTATGTAAGGAGCCATTTTCCTTTTATCTAAATATAAGAAGATGAAGTTCTTGTAGCCCTTGTAAAAGAATGTTTGTAATGCTGTAGACAGATACTAATTTTGTGGAGGGTTTTAGATTTAGAATGCTTTCATGGACTATGTTATGCAAAGGTGACAGTAGATAAATCCATCATGTATGCCTGAACTTGCAGCATTAGTAGACTATAACATAAGAGTGAAATAAACACCCTGCAATTCAATCCTTCAAAAAGTTGCAGGTACATAAAGGAAAGTACAATTGCAGTTTTCCTATACAAAAAAAGTTTACAATTTTCCTATACATTTTTGGCTGATGTTTGCTAGATGTTGTGTCCTCTACATAAAAAGATGAATATTTAACACTGCAGCAGTGGCTGAAATCATATCGTGTAGGTGTGTTGGAATCCCTATGTATAAGGTAATTGAGTCACTGACTAAGGAATACCAACCCATTCACAATCAAAATTAAATTTTACAATACAAGATATACAAGAGGATAAAATGTATTCACATTGTGTTTAAAAAAATGAAAAATGTGAAGAAAAAGAGAGAGAAATAAGGGTGATGCACTTACATTTCTCAATGCAACATCACTGAAATCAATATAGTTGACACAGTTAATGAATTTGATCCAGAATGTCATAATGTCAAATACTTATTCAGTGCTCTGGAAGATAGAGAATCAATGCTGGAGAAGTTGAACTGATCACTTGCATTTTTCCCAGTGAGGTTCAGAATTGTTCTACCTAATTACCAAGGTGTTAATGCATAGGCATTTAGCTGTGGAGCTATTTTACTTGGACTAGTTGCCACAGAGGATTGCAAATTTAGTATATGAAATGCCTTTTCACCCGTTGAGTAGCACATGTTTTCATAAATACAAGATTAAAATCAGTTTTGTTGCTGTAAAGTAGTCGGAATTAATGAGATGTTTCTAACAATGAGGCTTTATTTGGTAACAGGTTAGACTTGGGTTGGACTTGTCAATACGATACAGTAGTTTTTGCAGTTGTTTTGGTGCTTATAGTACAAATGCTACAGTTGCTTAGTATGTATTTGCGTATTTGAAGCAATGCGATGTGAAGTTGTTCATGTTTTAAGTTTAATCTAAAATTATGTTTAGTCTGATGTTTGATCTACTTTTAGAGGCCTTGCACTGAGTTTTTTCTGTTCTGTTAGTATCCTTAATTATGGAGAAGTGCATTTTAAAATGTATTTCTTTCTTTTGAGTCTTAAAGAATACATAGCAATCAAGGTCAAATTTTATTTCCGTTTATTGAAGAAATTTTTCACATCCGGTTTAAGAGCGTAAATTTCTTTCATCCGTATTTTAATTTTGAAATAGAAAGGAGGCTGGCCTGTTGCAGAAATCATCCATTACTGCATTTGTAAGTCTTTGCAGTACATCTTTTAACAAGTTTAGATTATTGATAGGTATGTTTTCAAGGCCTCATAAACTTATTGCAAATGGCTAAGAATTCTACAAAGAATTACCTGTTTGGAAGGGGCACTCTTTGTGCATTTTATTTTTTCAATTGTTTTTAATTAGAATATTCCTTGCATCATAGCTAACTTTCATGATATTGTGACAATAGAAAGGTATCCAGTGATTGCAGTTTCCCGTGGTAAGGTATTTAAATGTGACATGAATCCGTAGTTCCCTGAGTATGACTGAATTTTTCACATTTATGGACAGGTTTTCCTACATTTCACCAGTTGCATAAAATTTATGCTTTGTTAAAAAGTAGCCATGAGCACATCACGCTCTTGCTTACAGACCATGAACAGGCTTCACTGCAAATGATCCTATCAATGCCACTGGTTTACAAAATGCCAAAATATTTCTCTCACTAGGCCAAAGAGTTGTCCTTTGAGCAAAAGTAATTTGAGATCACTGAGAAACATCAAACACCCATCCAAGCTCTAACTTGGATCAGATTTGAGAAAGAAGTGACTTTATGGGACACTGCATCCCTCCTGAACCTCTGCTCTGTCCTTCGCCACTTTTGTCTGTCCATTGCAGTCAGACATAATCTTCTGCTGTTGAAAGAAATTATATCAGAATTCTTGATGCAACAGTTGACTTTCATAAAATGCTTATTTTCATGGCTAATGTGTATGCATGTGCCCCCCACAGAACTGCATGCATTTACATATATGTGGGTATATCTCACAGCACAAAACTGTAAGTAAGTGTTTAATAAGAGCAAAAGTTCTTCAGAAATTCTGACATTGACATAACATAATCAGTTCTGTTTTGGGGGTATGTTGTGAAAATGACAGGCCTTCAACAAATATATAGTTGACTTGGAAAATAGAACTTCCCTTTTTTGATTAATTTTCTTGTTGAATCTCTGTTGCAGAATCATATTGATACATCAATTTCTGCCTCATGCACTTTTTTACTTAGCATGACCTATGAAAGTTATATTGTCATGACACATTCATTTTATCTGATATTTACAACACTTTTCATTGCACACTGGTCAGGAAAAGTGTAAAAAGGGCAATATTAGAAATTATAAGAAGGAACATCAGTTTCTTGTCAATATAATTAATTTGATGCAACTTAAACTAAATAAAATCCTTCTGGCCTGTCAAAGTTAGATATTAAAGATGATGTGGTCAATAATAATATGCAAAATAAAGCTGCAGTAAATCTCTTGTGCTAATGCTTTGTTATGGAAATTACAGATTCATTAATTTGAAAACAGATTAGACTGTTTGAAGCTTAGAAGTATCTGGGGAGAGACTCACGTTTCTGCATATTTAGGTTTTTATCTTCATTGAACAAAAGTATCTAAAGTACAACTTCACCTTGTTTACCTGTAACATGTATAGATTTTAAACCGGCATATGTAGATGTCATTTCATTGGAGATAAACATATATATTTGTTATATCTATACCATTAAATATAAACTGAGATTCTATACTGGCACTGCAGTTTTCCCATTCTGTGATTCTGGTAACTTGAAGATGTCATTCCTAATCTTCCCCATGAGGAAAAAATGCCAGTTAATAAACATTAAGTCAAAAAGCAGACATGAAACCACAGCTGATAGAATATTTGTCCATCCTGAAAGATCATAAAAAATTTATGAAGTAGAAATACAGGTGGGTACAGTTTTAAATACCATTGCTCAAAATGGTGTTTGTAGTGCTTTTAAAAAAATCTGTGTGAAATGTGATTCTCTCCTACTAGATAGCTTAATGAAAGATTGCTATAATGTCACTTTGCTTTTAGTGGCCATGAGAGCTTTTCTTAAATGGATGTCTTTAGTGTTACATATTCTAGTGAACAAAAGGAATGGAGGTGAAGCTCTTTAGAACTCAAACTTAACATGTGTTAAGTGATTACCTACAGGTGAGAGCAGTGTTGGCCTCAAGGTACTGCCCTTCTGACCTATATTTTTAGCATTGGATGAATAACACTGTTTTGTCTCTTTAAGAATGAAAAAAATTCAACTGTCAAATTTCAGCGCATTCCCATTCACATATGTCAACGTTAACTAAGGCATGTTATAAGTATTGAATTTTTAACAAATAAGAAATCCTTTTTTCTTAATAGTAAAAAGTATTTCACAAGCATTTTTATTTATTGTAGTACATCCGAAATCCCCCAGTTCCGATTGCCATATGAGGTAGTGAATTTTGAAGCCGAGCTTATGAAGGATCTTGGAGTGAAGGTAATGAAAAATATATCGTGCCTATGTATAGCTCTAAGAAAAAAAGAACCTGAACTCTGCCAAGGATTAACAGCAAAATGTCATGCACATTAGTAAAGAACGATTAAAAGCTATGCTAGACAGAGGCAGGAAGATGCTTCCTCTTGCTCAGGGCATTTGTCTGTCTCCTGTCTGAATGCCACTAGTTTGGAAAAGGGCAATCAATAGTTCTCATCTGGCATGCCTGCATGTGATTAATTGTCTGTAAGAAACAAATTCCTAAATTGCTTTAGGGGTTCACTGTAGCTATTGGAATGATTTGATTTTTTTAAATCAAGTTTTTTTTCATGCAAGTTTGGCACTACTTAAACCATTCATATTTGATACTTCTTTTGTTCCCTCTCCCTGAGTTTTTTTCTTAATGGTTTATCATACAATATTGCATCCAAGTTAATTTCATAATAAAATGCATCATATTAAACAAAGTATTAACATGATCATCTGTTATAAACAATAATAGTAACTCAACTTCATGGAAAGCAATAGTTATGCATTATTCTGTTAAATAAATTTGTGGTTTTTATAGATAATGGGAACATTGCTTTAATGTTAATTTAGGGCTTGAGCAGAAGATTTAAATAGTATTTACAAGTGTTGCACTTTATAACAGAAGTTACAAATGTAGAATGCATCACTGTATTAAATTCTTGGGTACCAGGAGGGATATTTTATTTTTAACATGATACTAAATTGTTTAGTGAAGGTAGAACTTCATGGCATCTTTAATATTGGTTCATGTTGTAAAAGCAGCAGACTGCTGTCACAAGACCCAAGTGAGAACCTCATCCTGCTTGGGTTTTATAAAAATGCTGGTAAGGCGTAAGATAAAGTTTTAAATGCTACAGGTCTTTTTCTACTCTGAAGTTCCCTTTGCAACCCTTGAAAAGACTGACAGAATGGAGGTTGAGTTAGGGATGGGACTAGAACAGAACACTGAGACACTTCAAACAAAATTGTTGGGCACAGACTCCTGGGAGCCCTCTGCCAAACTCAGTTCCCCAGGGCACCCTGTTATGACAAGGCCTCAGGAATGGATTGATAGAGCCACCATGTCATCTTGACCTGTAAGTCCTCTGCAGTTTTGGAGTGCAGCAGAGAGTCTCAGTGTAAATTTGCTTCCAATCTCTCTACCATTGGTTTGCAATTGACCCTTTGGCAAGCTGGTTAAATAAGTACCTCAGCTTTATACCTCTATAAGCTGGAAATATTTTCTGATATTTGCTTAAAGCAGTTCAAATCTGTGGTGGAAGGCACTGTATTGTGTAAATACTCAGTAGTGGTGTTTATTCAAGTAATTCTACTGAAATTAGTAAGAATTAGTCAGCTGAATAAAGATTACAGAACTAGTCTCTAGGAGTATTATGAATCCCCACATAAAATAGAATTGCCATTTAAGTTCCTTCATTACATTTTCATAACATACGTGCCCAATAGGATAAAAAAATATAATGACAATTTATGGAATGTCTTTTGTTGTGAGTGAGGATGGAGTCTGTATTGTTTAAAGGATTGCAATAGTACATGGCTTTTGCACTTCTGATAATATTTATCCTAAATCTCCAAAGACAGAAAATGTCAGTGTTTTAAATAACGTAAATTGTATGTTTTTTCCACCAATAGGAAAAGTATAGTAAATGGAATATAGGCAGATTGAATAACAAACAAGATGCACAGTGAGATGAAGGCTAAACTATTAACATTACAAAGTACAGACTTTATACAACAGAGCATCGCATTCTGTAAAATAAAATCACAAGTGATATAAAAAACCTAAGGGAAAATATTCACATTCAGAGAGTCTAAAATGTGGAAATAAAAGGACATGCCCATGTCAAGAAGTACAAAATATCAGAAGAAAGATCACACACACTTTATATGCTCAAAGGCCCTGGGGGTAAGGAGTGGTGAGCAAAAGGTGTGTCTATCTCCAGTTGTATGACCTCTACACAGGGTCTGCCATAGTTGGTTTTCTGAACACGCACCAAACACTGGTTTTAGTCTCTCATATAACTACTGTAGTTGCTCAGCCTGTGCAGTGGCTACTCAAAGCAAGATTGCTGGTGAAATATTGCTCTAGAAAACATTTTCACCTTTTGCTTTTGAAAGTAAAATGTAATGAAACAGAAACAAGTATAGGTGATTATAGGTGCATTTTTATTGCTGTGACTTATTTCTTTCAATAAATTAACACCAGTTACTTCACTCTGGGCATTGGTGCTTGTCTAAGACTTAACAATTGCAAGTTTAAATCAAAACTTATTCATAACTTTGAAAACTTTCCTTAGGTTTGTTTGTTGGTTTTTTTCTTGAAAGTACTGCTTCATTATGGTCAAGTAGGACACACTGTAATTTGTGAAGAGCATTCTTCACACTTACTGTCATCTCTGGTCCTGTCCTTTGCAGCCAGGTTTTCTAAATCCACAAGAGCACTATTGGCTTCACTGAAGTTTTTTTGGCATGAAGGCATTCTACCTAGTGGTCTCAGTGCAAAATTTGGGCTGTGAGCTTTGAGAACTTACATTTCACCCTTATGTAGTTTGGGCCACTTTTTAAATCAGAGTCAACCTGGCCTTTTAAGCTTGGCTTGGGGGAGAAGAAAAATAATTTGCTTTGCTCACTAGAAGATCCTCTGAGGTGTCTATATGCAGGAAAAGATAGAAATTGTATTTGTATTACCACATTAAAAGCAAGCAATTTTTAATTCTTTCAGATAATTTTTAGTAAAGGCCTTGCAGTGGATGGAATGACACTCCGTACCTTGAAAGAAGATGGATATGAAGCAGTCTTTATTGGAATAGGTAAGAAGAGCTTACTGTCTCATGTTTTGTCATGTTAAAATTGAATGACAATGTATTGTATTAATGGCATAATGGGAGATAGCTTCATTTTGCTGCATTATGAAAGTATGGAATATAAGGAAAATTAAAAAACCCAGGAAGCTTAAGTGGCCTTAAGACAGTCATTAAAATTATTGCATGAATATTATAGATTTTTAAGTCAGATGTGAATGTAACTGAATGGGTTGATTTATTGTTTGTTAAAAATGGATGAAATAAAAATTTGCTTGTAATTAATTGCCATATTTGCCTTGAGCAATACACAAGTTCAGTTTTCAATTTTTGTGAACAGCTTACTACACCCACATAATTATTGAGTCTATATGTATGCGATATCATGCTTGGGTGCTTTTTTTCTTTCCTCCGTATAAAACTTGTAATATCCTTCAGATAAGCTGTAGTGAAATGTACTTATGGGGTGGGTTAACAAAATAAGCTGACTTTGACTTATACTAAAACTGGTATCGTAGATCTATCTTCTCTCATGTGCTAGAGAAGTCCTGCACCTGTCTGCTATTTGGATCATTGCTTCTTTTAAATGGTGGATTAGAATTGTTATCCGTTTACAAGTATTTTGAAGTACAGCTGGACCCGTTGCTGCCATATGATAGGCGTGTTGAGCAGGCATTGTCTACAGTTGGTATGAGGCTTAATGTTCTTTATTGATCTAGACGTTGCCTAAGTGAACATAATAGGAAACAAGTTGTCCAACTGTTCCTCCTTCCTATTATTGATTACAGAGATGTAATTCTTAGTACGACGACAACTGTTGTTTACCATCTGGTTATGCAGTATAATAAGCTTTGCAGGTCTATTCTCTCATGTAATGATAGTACAGAGTGCTGTGATTTATATAATCCTAAATCCCCACATTGTTAGAGAACTTTCATGTATAGGAATTCCAATACCAATGAGGAAGTAATTCATAAACATTTGTCTCCCGAGAGTCTAGCATTTAGGAAAAAAATCAGTCATTTTCAAACATGAACATCAGTCCTCTGCATTTCTGAGTCAGAAGCTTAAAATAACAGTTCAGGCTAAGGTTAGCAAAAATGACCACTGAACACTACACAGAGCATTGTAGTGTTTGGTTTATTTATATGGGTTTATTCTCTGACCTTAATAAAGTTATCTTAATATAAAATACTTTTGTGTAGAAATATATATGTGAAAACATATTTGCAGATGCTAGGGAAGGAGACACAGTCAGAATTTTAATAAACAAGAGAAGGTATGTGAAGCATAATTCTCCTGTAGATCATGTGTTCATTGATTTTACTATGAAACAGAGGGTATAAATGCTAATGAAGGATTATGTGTACCTACAAAGTTTTGTTATCTTGCATTTGTGATGAAGTTGGTTCCTCTCTCTATCCCCGTGTCTGCCTGTCATCTCACTTTTACAGTAGCATGTAAGATACTGGACAGTAACATGGCCTTGCATCCTAGTAATGAGAGGTGCAGACCTTGCCAAGGGGTTGCATATTTGTAGAGTTAACTACATTAGTGCAACAGAGCATTTATAAGCTCTCAGCAACAGCCAGGTTTCCATAATGAGTCTTTACAGCATTTCTTTTTGTATTCTTCGCCTGCTGGACAAACATATTCAGTGAAATGTCACATTTGAACATTACCCTGAACCATAGGGGTAAAATAATTAGAGCTACTTACATAAAATAAAATTGAAGATTTTGTTTTTGTTGTTGTTGTAATTTGCTTCTGAATGAATCGGTACCTTGAAGGAAAATGAATATAGTTTTCAGTTTTCCCTGTTAGCGAAAAAAAGAAAAAGTAAATGAGTGTGTAAAAGAATATGAAATCTGTGATGTGACAAGAGAGTACAATGTGAGAGGATTTTCTCACAGCAGTATGATTTTTGAAGAGCACATCTCTAGTCTTGCAAATGAGATGGAACTCAAGATTTTATTAGTTGGAGTTGTACAAGAGTCCATGTGTGATTAATGAAACGGAAGAGGACCTGTAAATAGCCAGCTTCATGAGGGCAGGTGGAGTTGCAAAGAGAACTTTGAAAACTATTTTCCACTCAGTTACCCATCAGGAAAAATCTATTGCCTGTAAGAATACTTTGTACGGTAGGGAAAGTGACCTCCATAGCTGGGTCTGTGAAAGATAAAGCATAGATGACTGCGGTTGGATCACTTCCAGCAAGTGACCATATTGAATTTAAATGTATAGCAAGGGCTGTTTGGAACGGTATTAAAAGTGTGTTCTAGTCAGTGTATTTGTTCTGTTTAATACCTGAGCAGTAAAATATTCCCAAGTTCACAAAGGGATACAGGTTAACTGTTTTACTGTGAAATGAATAGTAATAAAAGAGGATGCTAAGCTTCAAGACTGCTAACTGAGGCATTGAGGCTGTGAATGGTTTATCTTAGGGTGAAAGATGCTCTCCAGCCATTAAATCTGGTGCATTTAAGTCACTGGTTTAAAGCTCAGAAAAACATGTTGTACTAGAATGGAAAACAAACGGGTGGCTAGTATGTGTCACCAACCTTTGGCAATTGAGACCTGGAGTCTCAATTTGAATCGCACCTTACTTCCATTTTATCTTTCCCAGTTAGGCTGTGGAGACTGATGTGGAATTTGGGATTATGAAGGCATATGTTGAACTAGAAAACACTAAAACCTAGGAAAAGTTTCCATAGTTACTCTATAAGCAGTAACCATTAAGCTGGGCAGTGGCACGCTGGAAACCAACATTACCTTCTGATAGCAGACTTCAGAACAGAACAAATTGTAGGTGAACCTTAGTCACAGGATTGCATGTTACCTTTTCTGCTTTCAGTAGCTCTTTCCTTTAGTCTCCAGATTTTTGAATTGTATTTTATCCAGCTGGTTTTTAATGCTGTACTTCTGTTTATTTCTAGAGGACTATTATGTGAACTGCCTTTTCCCTATCCATCATTTGCTCTTATGTCCCTTCAGTTGTCTCTACAGGAATGTATATTTTGCAGCATCTGTCAGCAAAGGTATATGGTGTTTGCATACAATGACCTAAGTGATGCACCTTCTGGTTTTCTCCAGCACTCCTGATTTCAGATTATAGCTAATGTAAATTTTAAAGGGTAGTCCATGAATCTCACTTTCTTACATCAAAAGTAATGATAGACAATAGCATGCGTGGGAATTTTTTCATAGCACTAAAAGATAGCAGGTAAACAATGGGAAGAACAGTCTCTACTGGATATTTTTTTAGTTTCTTTTTTGTTGTCATTTAGGTGAAATTTCTAAATTTATTAAGTTTTATTTCAATGGACAATTAAAAATGCTAATTAGAGACGAAGAATTAGAGTCCTTAAAATTTTCATCTTAAAATTCCGTTTATCTTCCAGTTACAAATCTTTTGGGTTTATTTTATTACTCATAAAGTCACAACATTAATTAATAGGAATTAAATCTCCCAATAATATTCCAAGTTTTAAAACTAACTTCTAAGACTAAGCATAGAAAAAGCCCTATCCTGACCTGATTTGATAGATTACTCAGCATTCTCTACCTAGAATCAGCTCTGCGTTTTGATAAGAAGTGTTTGTGAAGAATTTGTGACTGAGCTGACAAATCAGTTTGAAAATTTTCTGTTAAAAGTCTCACATCAGTTGCTGCCTCTGTAAACAATGTAGAGACTCAGGGCAACAGAGAATAAGCATGCTGAGGGCAAATAGGAGAAATCAATGAAGAGGTGAGGGGCTAGAGGAGACAGCACATGGTCCTCAGAGACAGCAAAGTGAGGCAGAGAAGGGTAGATTATGGAGAACACAGTGTAGTGTGAACACTTTGTTACTGTGACTTGGTGGATTGTCACAGTAGAGTATAATTTTTATCCAAAAAAGTCCATGTGTATGTTTCTCTCTTGGCTATCACAGCAAATGCAGAAATAGTAGGTTTTTATTACTCATCCTTCTAGAAGTTCAGCTACATTCTTTGGAAAACAGGATTCTGTGATTCTGTCTCCTAAGATGCCACAAAGCATTGTATATTCTTCTTGAAAGAGAAAATACAAAATAATTTCTTTATACAACTATTTAATTGAATGATAATGAATGAAATAAATATTTAAAGTATTTAAGGACATTTTTCATGTGAGTCTCAAATGACTACATAGAAATGCTATCACTATAAATATTTTCCACAGATTTTTACACAAACTTCTATCCTTTTTCTATAACATTTTATCATAACATAGGTGTTTTATATAACATTTACATTCTTTTTAAATGAACATTAGATAAAAATATATCCTCAAAGATTTTTTAATTTGATTAAATGTTTAAAAAAATCTTAAGCCCACATTTTAAGCCCCAAGTTTAACTCCAGTGTTTGTAAGTTTAAACTTGGAGCATTAACTTACTTTCTAGATAACTTCTCATTATAGGGCAAATGCAGCTAGTAATGAAGCTTGCTTGTTTCTTCCTCCATCTTCTGATGTTGGTTTGGTATAAGGTTAGTTTTAATGTATAATGCTATTCAGAAGTTCTATTAAATACTGCAAAATGGTGGGTTAGATGAACACGTGGAGTAAATCTAGGCAGGTGTTGCTTGGATGAATCCTACATAGTATATCCTGCTTGTAAGAGTTAAAACCACACATTTAAAAAAATATAATAATATCCCTTATGGAAAGAACCTTTGTCGTAATCACAGTCATTCATGGTTAATTAACGTAACATTAAAACAATAATATAGTCAGATCATGCCATTGATTGGAATGAAATTGCACACCAAAAAAAGAAATTAAAAGTTCAAGCATTAATGTACCTTGTTTAAAAAAAACCTCTGTGAGATTGATTTACTCTCTCTTCCCCAAAAAGTAAGTAATCCCCTCATGCCTGTTATTATCTTCTGATTAACTATGCAGTGCCACCTGGTGTGCAGATGGGAAGAATATTACACATCAAGAGCTCTGTTCACACCCACCCACATAGATATAAACCTACGTGGCAAAAAGTGAACAGATGTTCATTTTGCTTGTGCTATAGGAAAAAATTGTGCATCGTACTCCTGATTCATAAACTAAATTTGGAGGACATGAAATCTGCATATGGGGCCTGGAGGCCCATGGCCAGCACAGACATTTATGGAGGAAATATGTCATGTTCAAAATAGTTCTTTCAGGTTGCGAATGGACTTTTATTTGTTTGCTTCTCTGGTTTTGGTTCACCTTGTATTTCTGAGTTTTCTCTTCACCTGCTATACCACTTAAGTCATCCAAAGAAGGAGTTTAAAGACAGAGTCATTTGAAAATATATCCAGGATTTATGTGTTAGTTGGTTGCTTTTTGGAAGTGATTTCTCTTTGTGTTTATGGTGTTCCCTAGAATTATGCTGTTATGCCTCTTTGCGAAGACCCGTTTGCCTAAGTGGTACTATAGCAAGTTATGTAAATTGCAATATATCTTGGTTATAGGCGGAACTTTAGTACAGGCATTGTGTAGCCTTAGGCTCTTTAAATTGCCAGCTCTGTATTTGGAAGTTTTTTGGTCTTGCTTTGTATTATTTTATAATTTCATACATGTTTTGACAGTTAATAGGATTTCCAGCTTTTGCTGCAATGAAACCAAAGCCTAAAGATAGAGAGAAAAACTACAACAAATAGGGGAGAAAAATAATATGTTGGAAGGTAGAGAAGAATGATGTTGTAAACGTGACCAGCTAGATACTCAAATTAAATGTGTGTCTACCTTAGTTTCTGGGTTTGCTTCATTGCCACTTGTAGGCAAGAGTGGTCACTGTTTCAGAATTTTGTGAAGAGAGTGGTTTCCACTGAAGACTTTAAATGGTAATAACAGTGGCCTTTTAAGCACTGGTATCCTTATACAGTAAAAGATATTAAAGGCTTCAGAGCCAGGAAAAACACTTGAAATTATATTTTATTGTGACAAAGCAACATATTCAAATCCATTTAGTTGCAAAAAGCTGTGAGACTTTGGTATTAGAAATAATGAAAAAGAAATAATCAAGATGAGTCATGAAGTCAGACAGAGTACTTCAAACAGTTTGAAGAACAACAGCGATGAAGAGCAGTCGCAGGATCTGGACAAAGCTAATTCAGTATATTTTACAATTGCCTTACAGTATCCTGAATAATTTTAAAATTAAATTTAAAAAATGGTTTAAAGATCTCATGAGAAGATCAGTGATAGCTGTGTGATTGCACTTAGTACAAAACAGGATCAAACCTGCACGTTGAACTGCTACTGCATGAAATAAAGTCCCAAGGAAGATAGTCTGCATAAGTCTGTGCAGTCAAGTATAGGACTTCTTTATAGTCTACCTCCTGGAGAGCCTTAGCTCCTGGCTCACAGCTTGGAGAATGAACTCATCCTTCTATAACATCACATTTCTTGTTTCATGTCTCATGCGAATAATATAAACAAATGCACAAATTGATTCTAATACAAAACCTGTTAGTCGTCATTTAGTTCTTATCTTTTGCTACTTATAATCTGAAAAGCTTTGTTATTTAAACTAAAAAGACTATAGTTACATGAGAAAAAGAACTTTGTGAAAGAACCGTTTATATTATAGCAGATGTTTGAACTTGCTTTAGGTCCCAATGCAGTATCTTTCCTGGAGATCAACAGTGTATGTAAATCCAAGAATTTTTATGCTTGAGGCATCTTTTGCTACTATTGGCATTTGTTGTAAGATGTTCTTTCAGTTCTTTAGACCTCGCTACTGTTCTGGATATTGGTGGAACACTCCTAATACACAACGGGAACACTATGCAGTTGAAAGCTTTTAGGGCTCAGATGCACAAAAAATCTTATTTATTATTAATGGTCTTAGGACACTTTCAAAAAATACTAATAATCTGCCCTTGGGCATCCTTAAAATATTCACGTGTAAATTACACAGATTTTTCTGCTCTTACTTACTTGTCTTTCCTACCAAAAAATTACTTAGCATAACAATCTCTCTTGCACGTTTTACAAAACATTCTCGTGTCTCTTTCCAAGATGCTGGACAGTCTGCCTGAAGAAATGCTCATCTAAATATAATGATAAATTTAATTTGATTCATAATGTTTTAAGAGCACTTATCTTTTTTAATATATGAGTGGATTATTTATTCCAGCATTGTTTAGCACTTTTGATGTTATTCAAGCGTATATTTTTAAGAATTTTTATGTTTGTGAAGTGCATTGAACAAAACATTGAATAAAATTACATTTTCGTATTCTCATGTTTCACACTTGAGTGCTTTGCACCGAAAAAAAAGAGCTTTGCTTGCTTGCATGCTGTCTCCAGAAGTTCACTCCATGAGTCAGGTACTTTTATCTTTTAGATGTACAAATATTGATTGTGCTGTCATCTTTTAACTTCCATTTTTAGTATTCAGGCACACAGTGAACAACCATCTACAGTGCAGTTTGTAATTTGGTCCGTATAATTTACTCTACTAGAGCTCTCTTTTCTTGTGAGGAAAGTGTTTCTGGTCCAGTACGTATTTAATGCAATCACACATTTTGAAACATTACATACTCTAGGAGGACTGACATAATATAAAATCTAAACAACAGGTTTAGAAATTTCTTACTTTCTTTCATCTTGTTTTCAAAGGATAAAATGCTGGTTAAAAACCTAGGCTTGTTGCATTTATTTTGCTTTATTTTTAAAGTTTGTGTACAAGTAGGAACTCTTATCAAAATCTCACTTGTTTAGTGCCAATTATGGATGAGATGACAACCAATTTTTTTTGTGTTAATGAATAAAGTTTTAAGCAATCTTCCTGTCACATTTGTCTCATAAATAAAATATTTATGAATTCATAATCCTTTTACTGCCCACTCAGCAATGGGTGTATCTGCTTGTTGAATTGAACTGACAAATTGTGACAAAATTGGATTTGTGCAGTGGTTTTGTAGTACATGTTAGAGGACTTTTTGAGATTGCCTAAGGAGACAACCTTGCTCTGCCACTTCTCTACTTCGTGGCAGTGATCCCTAGGAAGCCACTGCTGGTCAGGGCTCAAGGCTTCCATCTGACCCAGTGCTTGTCTTGTGCTTCTCAGCCATCTGCTTCCCTTTTCATTTTTGCTCAGTAGTCGGGCCTTTGTTAGTCTAGGTACAGTTTGGTATAATGAAGGGCAGTTACCACATTTCAGGGTAAAATCCTGGGTGTGCTTGAGGCCAGGTTTGGTCCTTCATTTAATTTGGAGTACACTCATAAGTGATTTCTGTTTCTGGGTGGGATTCACAGTCCGAGGGTCTTCTGAGTCCTGTAATGGCCTGTAGTGTGTGCCTGAGGGAATCCCTCGTTCCATCCTTCAAGCTCAACACATTAATTGAAAAGCTCTACTCTTCCAGAAGCATTTGTAAGTTTATTATCTGATACAATAGCATCTACCATCTTGGGAAGGCACATCTATTGCCCTTCTTTAGTTTAAATGAGATGGAAGTTTCTAATGCCAATGAATATCTGAGAAAAAAAATTTACATATTCATTATAGTAAGTAATCTTTCACTAAGCTATGTAAATGTTTGTGCTCTTTGTCTCAGATTTTGGATAGACAGAGATTATACAGGCTTTTTAACCTCTGGTCATGGTCATGATACTTGAAAATTTTCATTACTGTTCCAGTCTATACTTTTCAGAGATGCCACTCGTGGTTGCTTTTAATATGAAATTGAAAGTAACTGGCTAAATACGTGTATTAATCATTACTAAATGATTACTAAGAACTGTATATGTAATTAAGATAGAGCATATGAATACTACAGTATGTATCAAGGCTAACAGGTATGCAAATATTTCTGTGAGTTTGTGTAGCATATTGGCGTGTTCTATAGACTTGAGATTAAGTTTGACATTCCTTGTGCATAAAGTGACGTAGTCTTCTCTGTGCATTTTATAGTATTCAAAATTTGACACTTTCTTGGTGATGTCACAAGGTGTGGGGTATACATAGTAATTAAAATTCACTGTTTGTACTGTTACTGCTTTCTGTGTATTAATGCTAAATTTACTGTAAATTGTCTTTTTAAAACAATGTTTACAAGACTAAAACACAGAAATAAGCTCACTAAGTACTCAGAGTGTTTGGATAGTGCTAATACAAATTACATGTTTATCTAACAGAGGAAAATGTTTTCCAAACGTTGTCCTTGACAGTTTTTTCTTTCACAGGAAATCCTTTGGCTATTGTTCATTCATTTGCACTAAAAATGGAGTGAGCTGAACATGAACCATTAGAGAAAGTGAAAATGCATTCAGTAGCTAGTATGATGACTCAATATTCCCTTAAATGGTCTTTGGTGATTAGTTTCATAGGAAGAAAGAATACTGTGATTTTAAATATCAACAGGTTTCAGCAAATTAATCTTTAATGATAATAATGCTATTGCATTGAAATTACTAGTCACTTACCAAGTAGAAACTTGTGGTGTATTACTACATTACTAAGAGTTGTCAAGGTTGTATTTGTTATTGTTTCATTGATGCAATTGAAGATAATTGTAGATGCTGTAACTCACTTCAGATTTTGCAGGATTATTTTTGCTAGAAATAATTCTTTGTTTATTTGTGACCAATGATAATATAGTTGTTTATTTATGTATATTTAATTCTTCAGTGAAATTCAATATTTGGTTCTTATTTAAATTGAGATTACATTATTAACCGTTATCAAAGATTATTTCTAAATAGTACAATATTTATAGCTTTTTTCTAATACAGTGGATTTTTTAAATGAGAATGGAACTATCTTTTGTAAGAAATAGTTATTCTAATTTTATAAGTAGTATATTTTTTAGGAAATATCGCAATTCATTATTTCAATATCCCTGTGACTTGGACATGATTTCATTTCTATTTGTTGGGAAACACAGGCTTGATGCTTCTATTACTGCCCAGTACAAATCTTTTTTTAGATGAAAAATGATGGCCAAATTTTTATCTGTAAGAAGTTTTCTTGAACTTCAGAGATGCTCCCCAAAAGATTTTACATCCTCGGGCAACTGTTTACATTTTTATATTGCTTGTCTCCTTATGCACAGGTTTTGAGTTCTATAGCAGTAAGGAATTTGCAGAGTTAGGGAATATAGACAGAGTGACCATTCTCTGTATGAATCATAAAGTGCTCAGTTGTGGTGTCTGAGACAAAGTTGCTGTGTGTTTTCTTGCTGTAGTAGTTGCTTGATAATAAAGCTTGGTGTCAATTTGCATAAAAAAATAAATCCTTCCTGTAGTAGGTAGAATCTAAAGAAATCACCCCTAAATTTTAGGATCTATGCCATCTTTGTTCACAGCTTTTCTGGAAAGCCCAATAAATTAAGAAAGTTCTAAAATCTTAGCACTTCTTAAATTGTAGGGATATGAGAATTTTAATACACCCACTACATTGACAAGTTGGTTTCCTATTTTTCAAATGCAAATATGGGCCTTTGCATGTGCTGAATATGCCCTTTATTGTATTGAGGCATAGAAAATACACATTGTAGCTCAGTCACTTCTGTAGACCTGCCATGCTTGCAAGAGTGGAATATGTTTAATCAGCCTTGCAGGGTGAATAATCCTAGACACAAGTGTGGGGTTCAGTCTTCATTCAGAACTCTATAGAATATGTAAACAAAATGTTTAGTTAAAGGAGAATTGAGTGAATTGCAGCTGTGGCAGGAGGTGGTAGTTGTTTTTAACTGGAAGCCACGTTCATTGCCTTTAATTTTTCATTTGGTTAATAACAAAAATATAAATCATGCACACCACAATAGAGGTGGAGGAACGCGGTGTGGTGTGATGATCTGTCAAGTGAGACTTAGGCTCTGGCTATTGCCTCCCTGACTGAGTTCATTCTTCTCTAATATCATATCAGAATAGTGAAACTGAGCACTAAAAGAACTGTGAAAGTGCTTAGTACTGTGAAAGTGCTGTGGAGAAGCTAGACAATGCTCGTACTTGCAAAGACTCAAGCTGTTTCTTAGAGCTACAGGAATCTTCATTTGTAACTACTTGCAATACTCCAGTATTTTGAAAAAGATGTGTAACAACCAAAAGAGCAAATTAAATAATGTAGGTTTTAGTTTGCATTATTGGCATGAATCCAGCGCTTTCTCAATGATCGTAAGGAAGTTGAATTTTTTTATCAAATATCTTCTTACTCACATTGAACCATTTTCTTTAGTTTTTTCCCCTGTAGGATTATGCTGTTAGAGATATATTGTATCCGATGTACTGTTTTCTGAAATGAAATTTTAATAATTTATCAAAAATGAAACATATCTTGCATAGTGCCTAATATATATTTATTTCAGCCTTTCATTTAGGAAAAGATCTAGACCAAAAATAGTTTGCTTATATGGTTATGTTTTACTTAGATGTTGGAAAAAAAGTTTTGAAGACAATTTAATTGCATTTGTGTTGCCAATTTGAAGAGCAGCTTGACTTTGTTTCCTTCAGTTCTCAAGGAAGAATATGCCTCTGCTTGTATAATGCCCCTTGAAAAACTCCATGTAGTAGGATCTGCCGTAGGGGTTTCTAGTAAGTATGCAGTAGTGTAGGGGTCAGGGACTAACAAGTGAGTAAGTCAAAACTCAAAATGAGATGCCTTTCGTGTTTAGCACTGGGCAGAGATAGATGCTGATAATGTTTGATTAATGAGCAGCAGCCTTGCAGTGGGTGAAAACATCTGTAAGAAATGATTTATTATTTCAAAAGTATTGGACGTTTACAGTATCTTGTAGATTTAACTATGTGTGCCGGAATAAAATAAATGAGATGCAACATGTGAAAAATGAAAACACATTACTTGTAAAGGATGTGTCACAAGCAGGGTATTTTTGTTCAAGTACACTTTGTCATGGGGATTTGTAATGTTGGCCTGAATACAAATCATTTAACTGGTTCATAAAATCAACCTAGTTGGAATTCTTACATCTATCATTGAGACAGAAATGAGGGTTAAACTTAATATTCTAGAATGTCCCTTAATTTTTTACATTTGGCATCACGTACAGCTGTTCCTACTGCACATGTGAACAGAAAGAGTTCTCTTGGAAATATAGAAGAATTAAAAAACTGCATTGATGCAATTTTAACATTGAAATAAGGAAAATGAATTTATTTGTAGTGTCATTAAAAGGTAATGTGATTAAAGTTTGTTAAATTTGCTGTAAGTGTTTATGAACAAAAGTCTAGTTCGCTTCTCTCAAGCTGTGTGCTTGAAAATGAACAATGACTTATAGATGGAGATTTTACTTTTGTGTACTTGCAATTTAGTCTTGTAGTTGCTGAGTAGTCTTCTAGACTGCGTTTGGTTTATAAAGTGACCTTATTCTTTCTGTGATACATGTTAGTGCATGTTGATTCAGTGTCAGGTCCCTTTGTTCTATTCAGAGCTGCCATGGAGTTCGAATTGCATAAAGCTAATGATGATGCAGATTCACTTCCATCAAACTGCAGTGTGTGTTCAAGCTAGAGTGTCCTGACTAGAGTGTTAGAGAAAACTGCCTTTTTCTATTTTTGGAAATAGAAAAGGTGCAACAATGGTAATGTAGTCTGCTCTTCCATTTTCTCATGCTGGGTCAGTCACGGTGCAACACTTCTCTGCAGTGGGTAATATTTGGAAAATTCTGATACATGCTTTTCCATAAATCTACACCTATGATGTGTATATACCTTATCTACTCTCTTACTTTTCTAATTCAGAAGACATCTAAAGTATTTTCCTTCTTGGAATTCAGCACTGATTATTTAAGTGTGTATAAATGCGAGTTAGAAAAAATACATGCTTTCATATTGTGTTAAGAAAGTATAACTTGGTAAAGTTTTTAATAAAGGTATTCTAATTTTTGGTAAAATTTGGTGATCCACTGCTAGGTCCCTTGAACCTATTTTCACACCGATTTGTCTGGAATTTAGTGCTGAATGGCTACAATGTAGTATTTACTTACTTAAGGTCATCATTGTTTATCAAAATTTTTCTTTAAGGTACTGTTAGATTCTATTAATAGCATTTGCTTTATTCACATGCAGCCCTTTCTGCTCTGTTCTTCATCTTGTTTTGATCTTACAGGCTCCTCTATTGTAAGAGTTAGAGAGTAGAAAAAAAGCATCTTCAATTTTTTTTTTCATAGTATCTCTGAAATAGAAAGAAAAGGAAATTAATCTTGTCCTCTGACCATGCCTTCAGCCAGCTCTGTAGGGTCCTTAAGTAATGTCATAGCTTTGAGCTAGAAGGTTCTCTTCTTCATGGAGAGGTTGGGTCATCCTCTCATCAGGCCCTAGAAGTTATTTTTCTAAGATGTACTAGACAGTTAAAGCAATTATGAAAGCGGAGGGCATCTGGTTTTACTGTCACTGGATTTCATAAAATAGAGCTCCAGCAGTGATAGCAACTCCCTCTCTTTAATGTGGAAGCCAAAAACTGACTGCATTAAAGGACTGACCTTTCAACCTACAAGCTGAGTGGAATTAGAGCAGCTTGCCAACCATGAGGTCTTGGTAGTATCTCTGCAGCAGGTGTTGGCCTAGAGAACATATGGAACAACAGCTGGACACTAAGTCCTCTGAGTCAGAATCCTGACCCATGTATATTTATAGAGGAAAAGGGGGGGGGAAAAACCAAACCCAAACCAAACAAACCTAAAGAAATAGATAATCAGGATTTATAGTGATGTTACATGGATGTTGCAATTATTTAGTCTAGTAGCCGAATTGAAACTTCAGAAGCAAAAGCTGTCAAAAGAATTGCAAGTGTGATAATTTCTGCACTGAAGGATTTTGCACTGGAGAATATGGATTGAGATTCTTTGATCAGACAGCTAAGTCTATAAGCTATGAGGCATTGTAAAGGAAACCCTGGTTTAAGCAAACTTATGCTTCCTTGACATAACAAGCAGACCAAAGAATCATTTAACATCATGTCTCTCCAATTTGTCAGAATTCAATTAAAAAATGAATTGTTTTTCCTCATGTATATATGCATTTGTGAACATGTCAGAGGACGATTTGACTCATGTCAAGAGTTAGTCCAGCTGCTGTTTTAGTTACATCAATGAACAATGAAAGGGAACAGGGTCAGATATAGGCACTTGTTGGAATCCATAGTTTAAGTTCAATGTATTTTGCATAGAACAAACCCACCTCACTAATCAAGACAGGTTTCCGTCTACATACTTTAAATCATTTGGAAAATCTGTGACTGAACATATTGGAGCCATTTCTTATGTTTTAGTTAAAGAATAGTAGGGCCTGGTTGCATAACAGATGCAGTGTCAATACATGAAAAATTTTCTACAGAGACAAAAGAAGTATTCCTAAATTTCAAGATGATTTTTCATCATTTTAAACAAAATTTAAGTGGTTAAACTGGTTCATGTATCTAAAAATATGTTACTAGGATTTGTTATAAGGTGTGTCTAGAAGTTTCTGCAACTTTAGTATCTAGATGTAGGTTTTACTGGTATTTTTACATTTGAAGACAGATTTGGAATTTAGTGCTTCCAGTGTACATGGAAATGAGTGACTGAGTATCCCTCCTAAAGTCAGGAGTTATTCTCAGAGTAAACAGTGCTCACAGATGTTGAAATATATTTTGCAATCATCTTAGTGGCTGTATTACATCCCAGGGGTAAGCAAAAGTCCTGTATTCAAGCCAATGTTACTTTGACAAGACATTCATGTGTGGTCCTTCAATGGTCATTGTTTTCCAACACGGTGGAACTTGGATAATATGCAAGACCTATGAACTAATGCTGCAAGATAAAGTTCATTATGGCATTATGTGCTTTTAAGATCCTATGCTATTTTTGTTCATAGTCTTCAGCTGGGATGGAAGTGTATCTATAACAGTATGACTAATTATCTTTACATGCATTTATCACTAAATAAACTTCTCACAAGGCAGCAAGATTGTTTACTTAAGCAGTATAATACTGGGAATGGAAGATAGCTCTAGAACATAGGATTACATTGCCAGAATGGCACTATTTATTAAACTATGATAACACTAATGTTCCTTTTTGATGTATAGCATGTGTGACTTCAGCTGAACTTGTAGAGAGCCTTAAGGATGTTTCATTGAACATTTAGTATGGCAGCAAGCCAGAATACATTTAGCCTAAACCCAGATGACAGGTTGGTAATGAGGTAGTGATTGATGACCACTGCTTCCATATGAAAACCTGCTTGATATGCTGGGGGGGAAATGCATTGCTAGCTCTTCTTATTTCACTCCCTCTGTATTCGTTAGTCTTACTATAGAGGAGTAGCATTGGCTGCTGGTTATTCAATCCTGGTTTCACTTTTAGATGAGAATTGAATACTCAGCTGAGACTGTAGAAGCACAGCCCTATGGCTTCATTTTTGTGTAATTCAAATCCTAATTTCGATGAATTTTATTATCAAAAATAAATGCAATTGTATCGCCTATGAAACAGCCTATAATATTCTTATTACCTGCCTCTGTAATTTTGCAAGTCCTTACGAGTCACCTTCTGTGCCATCTAAATGACATTGCTTTCCCTTCTGATCTAAAAAGAGAAACTTGGTCCAAAGGTTGCAATACACTGCTTAGGCAAACAAGCCTGAACAAAAGACTTCTGTTTGGTTTGCCTAGTCCTCTTGAATGCTTCATTGTAGAGAGACCTTGCGCTGCTTATTCAGATGAGGGGCAAACTGTTTTGTGCGCCAAGAAGAATATTTAAGCCCTGTCCTTCACCCAGATTCCAGCCTGATGTCTGCATTAGCAATAAGAAGAGTTAGGAGGAGGCAGCAGAGGCTTTATGGATTATATCCGTAGCTGTACCCACTCAGACAGAGTGTATGTTAGATGTCCCCAAAGCTGGAGGGTAACTAATGCGATCACATTAAGGCCTGGTTGGAAATCGCCCAGGGATGCAGCAAAGGGCACTAGGGCAACATAAATATCCAATGTCAAAAGAGACTCATTATTAGTGTTTTCCCAGGCAGAAGTGACTTTTGGTCAGGAAGGGGTGAGGAAGCTTGTCAACCTAACTGGAGTGACATTTTACTCCATCAGAGAAGAAATAAGAGCAAAAAAATATTGGGATCAGTGGTAGAATCAACAGCAAGAATAAGGAGATAATGAAGCAGGGCTGGGGCAGTCTCCCTTCTCCTGCTGCTCCCAAGATTGTAAGGGAAGCTTTCATGCCCTGTGACGGTGAAGTGACTGACTTTTCAACAAGGAACCAAAGCAATATCAAAATGGCAGGTTTGTGGGGTGAACATTCACTGGACCCAAATGAAGGAGCCTTTATTGCTGGGATTTGCTGATGGGCTTTTGCATGAGGACAGGTTTTACTCAAAGTGAATGTCTCTGAGGCCAATTGAGGCCTTGTCTGATAGTGTTTGGCAGCCAGAGAACAGCTACTTGTAACAGTTACTGTATATCGAGGCTAGTAATAATCGCTTTGGGCAAATCCAGGAGTGCTTCTGGCATGACTGCAAGAAGGGACAAATGAGCAGGCCTTGGACTTACACTGTTGTATGAAATGATGGCAACTACATTTGCAAGTGGTTTGTTTAGTAGTGCAGTTCACCGGGACATGGACACCCCTTTCCTTTTGAGTTGGTGCTGGGTAAACCATTTTTTTCTATTTGGGAATGGGTCCAGGACTCTGCAAAGTAAGATCTAAGGTAATCAGTAATGACTGTTGGTGGAAGACAGGGTTCTTGTGGAATTACAATAGTCTTCAGAGCAGACTCAAAGGAAAGGAATAGTCAGTCCAGTTGTTAGGCATAGGGAGAGGAGATGGCCACAATGAAGGACTGGATTCAGATATGTAGTACAGAAATTCATCTCCATATGCACAAATGGAAAGTGCATATGGACAGGAATCACGATCTGGTCTATTAAGGTCATTTAACTCCCACAGAAGCAAAGTTAACATTGCTATTTTACTAAACCATACCCTTGGATGCTTTCCTTCTCCTTCTGGCTTTCACTTTTCATCTCACTTGAAATCTCTTCTTCAACCCTCTTAATTGAATAGTAAATTCTTTAGGGAACACTAGTCTTCTGTTTGGAAGGTACTCAACATCCCACAGTTTCAATACCAGAAATAAATGTCTTTTAACTTAGATATGTTGTTCATTTGATAGGAACTTGCTTTTCATAAATTCCTGCATTTAGTTGTAGCATTCCTAAAACAAGTGTCCTGTGAGCTACAGAGTTGTTCAACTCAAGTTTGAGCTAAACACTGCTTTCTTATGTTTTGATTGATTTTGTCAAATGTTCACACTTGAAAGCTGCCCGGAATTGGGACAACCATGTTTTGTCATTCACTGACAAGTGACAAGATGAAGCAGGTCCATTGATTTTTACCCTCTTCCTTGAAAGACCTTAGTTTTAACAATTAATAGTCGCAAGCGAGGACGTAGTCTTTGGGTAGAGATTAATGGCCATATGGTGTTGTTGCTTATACGCTGGAAAGCTTAGTTATTTACTGTAAAATCTGACTCAAAATTCTATACGCAAGTCAGAAACTCCTACTTGGTTTGTTTCCATAACAACATACAAAACAACATCAATCACTTATAGTAGAACTGCACACTCCATAATTAGGGATGCAGTTTTAAGAAGTGTGGGAGGAGTTCTGTAAAGTGTTTTTATGTTAAAAACAACATTAGGCCTTGTTCTCACAAAATCTTATGCACAGACTTCACTTAACACAATGTAAGTAATTCCATTGGCATTCCTGGCTGTGTCTACAGTGTCTGGACTGACTACACATGCCATACTCTGTCCTGTCTGAATGAAGTATGAACAAGGTTTGCCTGAGGGCAAGCTTGCCTTCTCTATAGGGAGCAAACATGGGTTTACTTCAACTGTCCGGTGTAACTTACTGTGCATGGATTTCAGTATGAGTGTAAATGCTTGCAGTACAACTTACAATACTGTAGAAAAGTGATATCGAGCAAAAACTGCTCAAAGCACTTTACACAGAAAAAAATGAAATTCTAAAATTAGCTGTGTATCTTTTTAACATAGAACTTTAAGCCAATGGGACATTTACCAAAAGTACATGTATTTTTCACTGGTATCAAGTGTATTCATGCCATCTCCACACTTTCTACACTATAGCAATCAATGACAGATACTGCCATATATAGATGTTACAACATCATAACTTCTCCAGTGAGTCCACAGCCTCATTGATCCCTTGCAGTAATCTACAAATTGGAACAATTCAAAATCATTAAATGCAAGGTATTACTTCTAGACTTACTACTTTGCTAGAAAATGGGGTTTCTTTGGTGTTTGAGTTTTTTTGTGGGGTTTTGTTGTTGGTTTCTTGGTTTTGTTTTGTTGGCTGTTTTTGTTTTGTTCGGTTTGTAGTTGTTTTTTGTTTTAGTACACATTATCTATATTTTAATATACCAACATAACATGCTTTAAGTTCTCCTGACATTTTTGAGGCAATGATATAACTGAGTTGCGAGAAAACATTTTCTCCAAAGCATTTTGTAGCTGACAAATCCCTGGGCCCCTAGGCAAGTTGTATTCTGCTGCTCCAGAAACAGCACTCCTGGTGTAAGGCTGGGAAAAATGCTGAAGGGGAAAACCCTGAATAAAACCAGGGACAGTTTGGAAAAAAAACAAACAACAAACCAACAGATAAATGAGAGACAAACAAGAAAAATAAATCTACAAGGAAATGGAACCGAAAAAAATTGAGGAAACATAAAGGAAGAAAAAGTAGATATAATGGAATGCATAAATGGTGAAAGAAAGACAAATGGAAGAAACAAAAACTGAAAGACATGAGAATATCCATAAAAATTATAAAAATGGAAAGGATTAAAATAAAGCAAAAGCTCATGTAGTTATTCTAGCCATATTTTTGATCGTTTCCTTCCTTTGATAACATAGATGTCATTTTTTTCTTTAAAGTAAAAGAACAATTGAATGGAATTTTTGTGTTTTGCTGAATTTTGATTATTTCTGTTATTTGTTAAATATTTTTTGTTATGCATACTAAAAAAGATCCAAAGATTAAAACCCCCAGTATTTATATAAAATCCTCTCCTAACTGGTCAACTGTTGCAAGTTAAAAGATGGGAAATGTGTGTATTCTGAGAATTTTTATACCAGTTTTGATTACATTCCTTGTTCAAGTCAGAGAATAAGCATATTGTTATGTCAGCCAATATATTGTGGGATCTTTTTAAAATGCATAATTAAATCACAGAAAGGTTGCTAGGTGACAGGTAAGAGAAGCTGTGTAATTAGACGTGTCCAAAAAAAGTCAAATAGTGGAAACTAGTAATCCTGAAGGAAGGTTGCCATTGTCTGTGCTGACACCAAATGACCATCTCATTCAAATGTTCAGTTCATTAAATAGTCACCTCCTGCTCAGCTTCTGCATCTGAGCACTTACTACTCTGTGTGGAATCAGTGGAAATAGGGAGGCTTTTAATTAAGTGTGAATTTTGATTTGCTCTCTGAATAACCCTTTGACAATGTATTATTCCTTGGTTTTTAATATTAGCAATCACATGTGTTTCCCAAAGATAGAGGATGTAGCTGCCCACCAATATATGTGAGTCTTTCTACCTGTGTCATCTCCGTACAGGCTGCTGGCAAAATAGCTGCGATGTGACACTGTCTTTAGATGTGATCCAATTCCTTGAAACAAGGAGGGGAAAATGGTTGCAAAAGTAAGCTAGTAATTGAGGAGCTCTTCCAGTCCTCAAAGCCTTTCTAAAACCATAGAGGGTGGATTCCCCAGTGCTCCAGTTGCAAGGGAGTAACTGTTAAGACACTAGCACTGTCATAGGCAGGAAGTAGTTTGCAAGTTTCCCAGACATTAAGATTCTAGTTATGAAAGATCCACTCTTCAAGCCTTTTAAAATCTTATTGTTCGAATTGCCGAAGAGCCGTCCCAACCTCGCACCTATTGTATGGTCCTCAGCAAATCACTTAAATTTCTTTGCACATCTGCCAAATGCAGGGATAAATGTTTATCTGTTATCTGGACACTGGATATTTTGAGGATTTCCTATGTAGCACCTTGCAAATAGAAAGCGCTAGAAACAGTAAATGCTATTTGTTACTATTTGTATCGAAATAACTCATGCAGCCAAGCGTAAAGTATAGCTTGCTGTCTGCCTAACTAATTTGCATTTCTACATGCCATGAAAACGCAAAGGTGTTGCTATTATAGCACTACCTTTATTTTATGAATTTTAGTGCTCTTGCAGTATAGTCAGAAATTCTGCATGGCATCTGTTATACATTTAATTACAAGGCTTCAGAAATTAAAATAAAATACTCTGTATTTTTCCTTCAGTGTCACAACAGCATTGCATTTATGGCTTCATTTGCTGAACGCATTGTTCTGTTTATATCTATTCATGTTTTTAGGTAATCTTAGTTGGATATATGATTTACCTTTTATTAATAATTATTCCTCCGTTCTGTAAAATCTATGAAATTAGGAATTTTGGGTTCACCATAGTGTTCTAAATGATCTGTTTAAAAGATTGAATGAATAAATAAGTAAATAGCAAAGTCCCCAAAACCTACCCTATGGTGCCTCAATAATAACCTCTTTTTATCATTCAAAGACTGCATTTAGAAACTGTTTTGTTTCTTACTCCTTCAACAGTTTCTTCATTCAGATATTCAGATATGTGGTTTAGTTCATTAGTTTTTTCCTGAGCTATGCGTATCTGAAAATGTTTGTTTATTTTCTGTTAGATTGGTGATAGAGATGCTCATGAAAAAAACCAACTGTCTGATGTATAAATATATATCTGCTCAGCATTTGATTTCAGACTCGAGAGGTATTATAATCCTAATCCCTTGCTCCAAAAATTTGAGTTTTTGGAAAGACTTGTACTTGCAGGTATGGAACTGTATCTGTGAATAAACTTGGTGCTTGTCAGTGTTATTGAAGTGATAGTTTTCATCACACATATATATATACCTTCAACATACAGATTTGATTTTATATTTGAATGCATAAGTGAATACTTGTTTTCTATTTATATGTATACTATAATCAGAAATAAAGAATTCAGAACAAGAGGTAGATTTTGTTTTAGCCGAGGATTCTGTTTATCTGTCTCCCTCTTCTTACACAGCTGTTGTTGTTGCTAAGGTTAATTAAAGTCATTCTGTGTCCTTTTTTTATATGTGAAGGAAAAGTAACTTATAATTTAAAATACTGACGTAAAAGGCTTGGCTCGATATAACTGATTTGGTGATGCTGAATTTCTGAAAGACAATTTTGTCAGTAGAGCTGGGGATGTACAAATCAGGATTTTCTATCTGCATGGTAGAATTCTTACATGGACTTTAATGAAGCAGTATCAATTGTAACCTGCAAGAAAATGACATGAGAAATATAATTACTGTTCTTACATTTCAAACATCCATGACTGTAGATAGTGATATTTGAGAATTTTTTTAAATAGAACTGAAATTATATGAGAATGAAGGAAACTTGAATTCAGTTTTTGATTTAAAAGTCCTTGTCTTCATCCTACATTCTCATTTTACAAGATTAGGGAGTCAATTTGTTGGATAAGGCAAGCCCAATTCTATCACATACTGGGAAAAGGACTGTGACTAGCAAGATGTACTTTCTGCAAACAAGTAATTCATGGTACAAATTAGAAGGATGGAAGGAGCTTTTAGAGTGAAGAAATTCCAGAAATTAACTTTCGACCCTTGTGTGAGATCTGTGTTTTCTAGTTCTTCGTCACTGAGCTTTGTTTCTTTGTAGCATGGGTAGTTGAAGAAAGGATCTGATTCTTAGTACACTGCCACTGGCTAGAGGAGCTCTCTAACTGATAGAAACTTACCAGGTTTTGAATTTCTCTTACTTTTCTGTGGACGTCTGGTACCTATGCCCTAATAGGGAATGGTTTTCTATTATCTGACTGTAGCAGTGGATTTTTTTGAATCCCAGATGAAAAATTCAGAAATCTTTCCATGACTTAGGACCTCTATTTCATAGAATCATAAAACAGTTGGAAGGGACCTTTGGAGATCCTCCAGTCTAGTCACTTAGTTCAAAGCAGGGTCAGCTATAGCATGGTGCCTAGGACTGTATCAGTTTTGAACATCTCTGAATACAAAAGAAGGCTTGCTCTGAAAAGCTCCTAACACTCGTGAGGTTCTTTTCCTCTGCCACAGTAATGCACAGATCTTTTGGCAGACAAAGTATGGGTCCCAAAGGAACTTAGGCCCAAATCAATCAGAGTATTTAGGTGCACGTCTAGGAAGGGGTTTGTATCAAGTACTGTATTCAGTCTGATCCATTACACCTGTAACTGTGTTATAGTTAATGTCAGATTTCTGCAGGGAAAATTTTTTTAAAACTTGATTTTCTTATGAGTACTTTCGCAAATGTATCTGACTTTCATTACCCAACTTGCTTACAAATCCCAGCTAGGATTTTTTTCTGGCACATGAGTGGTCACAAAAGATTGCCAAGTATGTTTCTGAATGGGTTTCCTTGTTCAAATATTTTTGTATTAATGTGACAGCAAGCGTGTTTGTTATCTTTTGATCTTTTGTGAATTTTTGTTTCAACACTAAACAACAGGTTATCTATGATTGTGGTTTGTAATTACATATTATACATATAAGTTTTTTTTTACCTCTGGCAGAAGCTTTTGGTGCTTTTTTAAAATTCAGTTTTGCTATCATAATATTACACTGAATAATTGTTTCTCTTTCATGCTTTGCATGGACAATATTTCTGGTAAAGCAGACATAGATAGAATGTAGCAATTTTATAGCATGAAAGAGTAATATAATCTCTGCTTTCCTGATTCATTGATTAGCCCAAGAAAGTTCAATAGCTAACTCAGGTTTCTAAAGTGTCAGACTATTCAGTGACAAGTTGATGTTGACATAATTGAAGTTGTATATATTAATTTTGTCTTAGTGATCCAGAAATCAATGCACATTAATACTGACTTTGGTCTGAGTTGGGTCCAAAGCACAGTGAAGGACCTAATGCTGTGAACAACTAAAATTTTGTTTAATTCTGCGACCCTCAGCCTTTGTCAGACAGCAGCAAGCACATCAAGCAGGTAGATCTAATAATGGGCAGAAAGCAGAAAGTTTTTTGACAGTGGGCAGAAATTAGTTTGTGAAAAAAAAAAAAAGATGGAATATTTAAAATTAGCTTAACATGTGCTTGTTTGCATTATACTATAACCTAAAAGCCATCAACAGTTTTGAATGGTTATCTTTTAGTTCAAAACACAACAGTGAAATAATAAAATATGGTAGACCCACAAATAATCTTTCTTTCAATGAGCTCACAGAAAACTATTTTCAGTTTACTTCTGGTGGACTAATAGAAAAACAGCGCTTACTGCCAAATTCTACATTTGACAAAAAAAAAATCAATCTGTTTTGTAAAGAAAAAAGAGTGCAAACTGCATTTTAGATTTATGCTGATGTCGTTGGATTTAGGCACTTAAAAGCAATTTCAAGAGCAGATTTGCATACAGCAGAAACCTGTAAGCAAATTGAAAGTACTATTTAGGATTCATAGAGGAACAAACTGCATACTCCATCTCTGACATAATTTGTCTGGAGGTTTATGAAATAATTTTTCATCGGATTATAATATTTAAAGTAATTAAAGATACAATTTGCTATTTAATAAACAATGTGTTTTGTAACTTCATTAAAGATGCTGCCTCTCTTAATTGTAATGGTCCAAAAGGTTGTCAGTGAACTGTACATTAACTGCAGAGATAATAATGATTTCATATGCTAATAATTTTTAAATGAATAACTCATGTAGTTTTTCAGCCACACGGGGAAAATAATTTACATTCTAAAGCTTACTTTGGTATTAACCCCTATACTTGGGGAGAGTGGATATCTTTGTATAAAATGTTCATTTGTTTTACATTAGCACTAATGCAAGCATGTAGGACCTACCAGTGTGAAAGGATTAAAAGCAGCAACATTAGACAAGCATGAACATTTGAGAAAGAAATCCTTGTTAGAGGGACCTATTGGGACTGTGTAACTTGATTTTCTATTTATTGATCTTGTGTTTGTTACCTTTTGAAACTGTTGGGAAAGATCCTTCCTACTGTAGTACTGCAAATACGAAAATATGCACCAAGCAGACATTAAAGATTCATGGTCACTGCTTGATATACTTTTGTGCCTGGGTTGACATTATTATGGGTCGGATGCTGTGTCAGAGGAAACATAAGCTCCCTGTGGAGTATTCGCACCATTGGCTGCAGGTAATTTGAGGTGTCTTGTTCTAACTTTCTGACATCTCTCTGTCATAGCTGTCTCTTCATGAACTGAAAACGAATGTATGGTCCTACCTCGTTAATGCTTTAAGCAGCGTAGAAATTAGCTGCTTAACATAAGAAGTATAAATTTCTCGGTTTGACTGTTGTACTTGTCCACCAAAAAAATAACCTTAAGAGGAGGAGAGAGCTTCTGTGCATACCTGAGCAGTTATCTGCACCTACAAACTAAGGACCTGACCCATGATCCTCAGTGATCATATTTCATTTCGTGTTCCTAAGTGTTGATTGTTGAGGAGGCATTTGGAGATCTGCACCCATTTCTCTGTCTGTTTTCCGCAGGATTTGCGGTTAAACTGCATTATATTTCTAACCCAAAGTACCAGATTTAGTGTCCTGTCAGCAGTATGTGAAACATCCAAGAAAAACTCAGGTTCTTGATAAAAATGCTTTAATTAGTTAATAAAGACACTGTCTTTGAATAAAATTTGACATCAAATGCCACATATGCTAATGTTGTGAAAGGAATTCAGATTTAATTAATGGATTAAAAAAGCTTTAGAGAATTTTTAACTTCTTTCTGTCATTTACCCTCACTCAGAAAAGTGTCTAGTCAAAGGGGTAGTTATTCAGTTGCTGTAATGTTTCTCAGTCAATGTACTTGTATAGGGGGATATAATTTTAACATAGTATTTACGTGAAACTCCTTGCTACAACTGCTTTTAAAAGAAAAGGAAGATAAATATGTGCTTCATGATAAGAACATCTATGTGTAGTGAGTAACTGACCTGAAAGCTCACTGACCCTCCAACATATTACAACAATGTCATATTTGCTGAAGGGTATTCTGTACTGGCATACAGCATGTGACAATCTGAGAAGATAAAGCTCCTGATGACACATACTTATTATTCACCTGCAATTATAAAACTCTCAGTGCTTTTCTTCTTAATTGATAGTGAACACTGGAGCATAATCATGTTGAAATTGTCCCTTCATAATGTTGCTTTAAAGAAATGAGTAAGAAAATCTTCTCAAATGTTTTGATAGATGATTCATGGCACTGGAGCTGCTGACGAGGAGCCAGTGTAGCCAAGTCTATAAATATGCAGTTACGAGAACTCTGGAAACATGAATTCTGGTAGTGTGACAGATTCAAAAAGCACTTTTTCTACTGGAGTAGGTTTCTAAAGTTCTCTTCCTGTTCTACATTCAGATGCCGTTGTCTAATTAGGCTAATTGGCTGGCAAATTTGCCAGCTTTTAAATAAAATTAGTTTGGAGGTGAGAGAACAAATACCATCAGAAACCTGATTTATTCTTTCTTTCCATAATAATTGTTTCTTTTTAACGGAGTAGAACTAGGCTTTATTATTTCTAGGAAATTTCTCTTAAGCTTACACCTTTCTGGAAGAAATTAATATTGGCAGCTTATTTATAAACCTTTAAACAAAGCAATCATAATGGAATGACTGACCTCCAGCTTACCTGCAGCAGCAGTAATGGATAAAGCTCTAGCAAATAACTGTTACCTGATGTTATTTTAATAAACAAGCTTGCTCTAAGTCAGTACATGTGCATTTTCCTATGTCTTATATTGTCTTCTGAAGATCCAAAATACACTGAGGGTAATGAGAATGAATGATAGCTTAGATGTGTTCTTTCCTTGAACTGATGGTTGTATTAAATCTACAGCTCCTGTGCAGACCTACAAATCTATAACATCCGTTTCAGATAAATTTGGAAACAAGGGGCTGCATTATTTCATTCTTGGTCCAGAGATTAAAATTGATCACAGGAGACACAAGGGAACAGATTTTAGTATCACAGCTCAAGTTGGTTCACTGGGATGGTGCACAGCTTTTGTACTACTTAACTGTGTGCATACAGGTTACAAATATTACTGATTGCATGGGTCAGTGAAAGCTAGAGGGAGGTGATGTTGTGTGATACTATTTGGTAGTTTTTAAGGGATAGGAGCTATGTACACTTATAGCATCTGGGACATGTACGGTTTAAATCTGATAAATGGAGATGTATATTTGTGTAAGCTGGCAGAGCCCTCGGGTAGAAATAATAAATGGAAATGTGATAGTTTGGGGTTTTTTTTATCATAGGTCAAATATTGTGCAGTAGAAGAAGAGGGGAAAAAACATGTAATTATTACCTTTTCATCAGAATGCACTGATGATAGGTGTTCAGTTGTAAATCTGTGCTGCAGGAAAAATGAATAATGTTTAGGAGTCTTTTCTTGAGGCATCATTTTAAAATATATGTAGAGGTGGTTTACCTGAAGTGATTAAAAATGCAACGTAGGTGGACTGATACAGGAGTAATTACTGAATAAGCTTTATAGCATCTTTTTGCTCTTCTGTGTGGAAAAAAATGATGTATAAATATGCTGAGATTTAAGATAAGAAAATATAATATGTTAGCAAAGAACTGGGAAAAAGTATTTGTATATTGACATTTCATATAGATTGGTAATTATTCAGTAGCTTTTGGAAGACATTGCTGAATTTTCACAGAAGACTTCTACATATGAAAAAAAAAGAAAAGGTGAATCCTTGTAATATTTTAAAAATAGGAATAACCAGGAAGTCGTGTCTTTTGCAGATGCTAGTTGGCAGGTTGGATTTTCTTCCTGGAGAAGTAAGTTTTCACAAGTATTTAATATAGATACAGTTCTACAGGATGCAAAACTATGATTCACCCAGCCTATTGTTTCATGGTCACTCTATTGAAACAGAATGGGAGCTGTAAAGATAGCATGCAACAGAGGGATGGTAGTGGGCTATTGGTAAATATTTCTATGATTCCTAACTGTTCTATTTCATCAAATTTAGGAAAAAAATTAAAAAAACAGTTTTTTAATTTGTAACACAGATACTGCCTATTGGCTATTACATTCCTAGTATATCCAATATACAGGTTGATTTTAGATGATGTTGTCTTAGTATGCCTCACTGCAATTTCCTTGCTGTACAGTGCCTGAGATCTGACCAAAGGTATTTTTCCAGAATATTAATGACTTAATTATTCCTCCTGTATTCCTATGGAACGAATATGCTGCCTTTGGATTTTTTTTCAATTGTTCCTTCAGCACTGTTTACTGAACAAGAGTAAGCATTGGGGCCAGTTTCCTTTCCTTTTGTGTGGTGCAGCATATCCCACTGGCAAATAGTATGGCTGGAAACACAGCCCCCCGTGTCATTCCTTCGGCAGGCTAGTGCTAGGAACAAACTTGTAGAAGGAAGAGGGAAAGGAACTGACAACATTAACATGTCAGTTATTAAGCTTCAGCATTCCTGTTATGCCAGTTTGAGAATGCTCCTGAATAAGGACAGCTTAAACAGTGGTGGGAAGTGACCAAATTCCAGTCAGGATTAAAAATCCATCTCAGCTCTATTGTAAACAGACTGGAGCAAGCTCTTTTCCTAGGTAGAATGATACATTCTTATGGTAGAGATGGATTGGAGTGTGATTACTAAATGCATTTTCACTCGTGACCTTTTCAAATTTGTTGCCAGTATGATAAATGTTAGCAAGATGACATAAGAAAGGTTTGCAGCAATATTCTGCTTTATATTTTACAGCAGATGTTTCTGCAGTTACTTTGTATTACAATTTACAGAACTCTTATGCTCTACAAATCAAGATTTATAGCAAACTGTTACAATGCTTTAAGTCTTGCACTAAACAACATCAGGCAGAACAGAACCAGAGGGAAGGTAAGTAGACTTCTGCATTCATCCTTCCCTGTGATGAGGTTTACTTCATAGTGATCTTCACATTTCAGCAAGTTCATTCACCAGGACTACCAGCTAACTTCCTAGCATTCTCAACTTGATTACATCAAATATGGGGAATGTTAAATATCTGTTTCCAACCTGAGAAGGAAGACTAGAATTACCATGTTTCTTAATTTAGGGATCTATATATGTTTGTCCACTCTAGTGTCACTTCTTCTAGCGTGTCCTTTTAAGAATTATGTTTTGAAAACACTTTGTGATACTCTATGCTTCAGTTCTGAGGTATGCATTTTAAAAGAGTGCTTTTAGAGGATAAGAGCTCCAAACTGTTGAGTTTAAAATCTTCATGGTGTTTAACTGGATAGCCAGATACTGATATTTGCAAAATCATCACGTAATTTCCCCAGATCTTTGCCTAATCATCTCAAAACACTGCTTTTTATTAAAATACATTATCTTAGTCATACCTGAGTATTACCCCATATATTCAAAGTGTAGGGCCCATATGTTGATCATAATAAAATGAAGAACAGCAAGTAAGAATAAAAGTAGACTGTGGAGCATAGGCTAAAACCTTGAGAAAAGCTGGAATGATTACAATAGAATCAAATTAGGAATGGTCTCTATATTTAATTGAGCTAATGAGTTATAGTTCACCCTTAGACAGTTTGGTACCATTAGATAACAATCTAATCTGATGATGGGATGTTGTGAGGACAGATCGCAAGGCTACAGTGTTTTGTGATCCACGTTCAGACTTACAGTGCTGATTGTGTAGTCATAATCCTAATTTCCATCATGCACATGGATTCATTATAAACTCTGGCTGTGATTCTCCTCTGCACTTTCTGATATCTAGCTCTTGTGAAATTTTGGCTGCTTCTAAACTCAGATTGGACAATTGGTCCTCAAAAAGAAATGGGATTAAAAGAGCAATTTTAGTTCTGAATGATCTGACTCCTACATTCCTATTATTTCAATACCATTTTCAAGAGTTCAGAAACTTGTCTCTGTGTCTAATTTAGCAACAAAATAAGGTGTGAGACCTATAGATTGCATTATTTCCAGCTTCAGCTACTTATTCAGGTGTTTTTAAAACACATGATATAGACACAGCTTTTCAAGTTATAATGCACTGCAGCAACTGTGTATGGCTCTTGTTGATAGATGTGAAGGGTGTTCTTCACATATGCTGTACACAGTGTTCATTCAAACTTGAGAGTAAGAAAAGGCTAATCCAAGTGTAATTCTTTTACTTTTTTCCCTTTACTTTTATTTTTCTATGAACGAGGCCTTTAGCCATCATTAGGGAATTGCTTCTACAAACCTTGCAAGCATACCTATTCCGAGGAAAGGCATCATTAATAAAAAACTGAAAAGGAGCAGTTATATTACAAAATAAATCTACCAGGCTTACAGAGAAAACAAATTTGAAGGAGCCACCTGCTGTGGAGATGAGGCAGTAATCTCAACAGCAGGAAATAAAGGGAGAGAGGGAGAAAATACAAAAAAGCATAGACATTAAAAAAGTAATTAAAACACTTATCTCCATCAACATACATGGCAAACAAAAAAAATCAACCACCTAGAAAACATAGTCTATTGAACCTCACAACAGGAAGTAACAAAGCTGTCACCATAAAAAAATATTTCCAGCAAAATGAGATTCTTTAAAAATACAAGCCTCCAAAGTATTTATTATAGTGTTAATCATTAATGGACTGACCTTGAGAAAAGCTGAGCACCTGCAGAGCATTTGTAACTTCACTGGGCATCTAGTCTTCCAGAATCAAACCTTTAAAAATGAAGAAAGAATATCTCTTTAGATACCAATGGTTGTCTGTTCCATGTATGGTGAATGTCATGGCATGAATTGTAGGGGTTTGTTTAGTATAATCACCTGTGTGGCACAACTTAAGTACCTTACTTGGGTTATGCATTTCAGTATAGTTCATATCTAAGTTGCTCTGTAATACTGATCTATGGGCAGCAGTGTTAGCAATATTGATATGAATGAATGTGACTTCTTAGAAACAAATAGGTAGAGCATATGCCACTGCATACAAATAGGTTCTATCATATCTAGGGAAAACTGTAAATATGACACTTATAGGAGTTTACAGTTTCAGTGTTATCTTTCAAGAAAAGACTTTTATGTACTTAATACTCATTGTCCAATTTATACAATTCCTGGATTATGTGACATTAACTAAAACTGCTTTAAATACATAGATTTTGATCTCCATTTCTACAGACCGCAAATCACACTTGTTAAAGAAGAACAGAGCATTTAGAATTATTAAAGTATACCTATGCCCTTGAATTTTACAGTGTGTTCTTTCTTCTCTGCCATGTACCTTTGTAGTCACAGTCTAACCATATGGTACCTGTAGCTGCAAGTCTCTAAGCAAGTGTGAAATGCCATCAGATGTGTTACATCTGAAATATTTTTGTATGAGGCACAAGGGGCAAGTTAGAACACTCAGTGTGTAAAAAGGCAGGGAGATGCGACAAAATGGATACTTTTCTGTTAATTCAGAAGGATCCTTTCAGAAGGCAGATGGTGGATTTAGAATTTAGCTTCAAAGATCAATTACCTTTCCTCTATATCTACTTTAGCACATCTTTTAAAGAAAATGTTTCAAATATTATAAATAAACTCCTTCCTCTCTAAAATTCTTATCAGTCTCTGGCCATCAGCCTTCCATTGCTCCTTTGCCCAGGGCACATGAAGGGGCACAGCCTATTCCTCAAGCTGGTCAAAAGTGTGGAACTGCTGTTGTGGAACCTGTGGTGCCTCATTGCTAGACCACATTCACGTTTCTTATGCTAATTGGCAGGCTGGGTCTCATCTTGTCTGGGCTTAGACGATTGGGTATTGTTTCAGGAGACTTGCATTGCCACCAGAGCAGATACACAGATAATCAATCATATGAGATTCATGGATTTTTCTCCTCACTCTCAGTAGATTCCGACAGTCCTAGGATGTCCTGTAATGGAGGCTGGGAAGGACAGAAGAGTTTTGCTTGTAAATGTGATTTTTTTAAAATCTGGTTTAACTCAATCTGGTTTAACTCTGAAACATAAGCATGGGTATGTCAAAAGGTGGAAAGATGTCCTTATCTTCTAACTTCCTACCTCCATATCTGTATGATAGGAGAATATTAAAAAAAAAAATCCATAAATTGGTGAATAGGGTTTGATGTTTGTTTTGGTTTGCTAGTTTAAAAAGGTAGAAGAAGGAATGTACATAGCCAGTCAATTTTCTTTGTTTATTTTGGACTGAATTTGGATAAATTTATAAATACAATAAAATATTTTAAATATTCAATATAAAAAATGTCAAAAGAAAGTATCTTGTTATTTTCAAACACAGATTGCATTCACCAGCTTGAATTTATATTTTTACCTGACAGTAAGGTGTTGGTGAAAACAACTCAGCTAGTTCTGATCTTCTCAGGAGAGCAGCAGCTAAGAGTGCAAAGATAGACAATATTGCATGGGAGTTCCTAGCTCTTAATTTGTTTACCTGATCTAGCTTATCTTTTTCCAAAATTTAGTATTATCACAATTAAAAATGAAGCAACCCAAACTTTTTAGTGCTTGATATGAGGAAACCTAGAAAAACCTCACTATGCTCTAGGTAGTATTGTACCTGTAGGCTACTGTATGTTTATACCTTCATGCCTACATTTTACCCTTATCGAGGACAAGAGCTTATTTTGTGTGTTAGTTATTAAGACCAGTTGAGGAGTTAATTTGAAACTAAAAATCTGCCCAAACATACCAGATTTAAGAAATCTTCACAATAATTCAGGTTCACAACACATTCCTGTCTCTAGGGAGAGATATGCGGTGCCTGTGCTCCTGCTTTTAGTTCCCCTTTCCAGACCTGGCTCATAGTTACAGTAATCGCAGACTTAGCTGATTGATATGTTGACATGCCTTGATATATTTGGTGCAGCAACCAAGTGGACTAGGTGCAGTGCTCTGCATGCCTATCCCTTATGTATTCCATGCATCATCCTTACATATGTGAAAAATTTACTCTGATCATTTAGTGATTTGTATCTCAACTGGACTAGGAAATTGTATCTAAATTCTCTTTAAATGGAGATGATGGATTTGACACTGTGAGTTAAGAAAATTGACATGCATTAGCATTGTGAGAACAAAGAGTACAAGTTCTTGCTAGAAGGCAGGTGATATTTTTTCTAATATATATATGCATGTATGTATAAAGGATGTAAAAATGAGAGGTTAAAGTCTGCGGTTTCCAGAGCCAGTATTATAGTGGTTAATGACTTTGGAAAGTGTATGGTATTTCAGACATGGGAGAGACAATGATGTTGAGGTATTGCACACTTGAGAAGGGGTTGCGGGGATCGAATGAAGGAAAGAGGGTTTCATACTAAGAGAGCAGTGCTGCTTACTGAGAGATAGCTGGAGCATCTGGAGATGAGAGGCAGAGCATAGCAAACCAGAGGGTTAGGAATTGAGATGAATTGCTTTCTATGCTGTACCTGACCCAGATTGGGACTGTCTAGATTAGCTTTTGCAAAGCTGAACTAGATCTGTCATGCAGGCTGTTATTTTCACAATGTTTCCACTTTCCATTCTTAGTAAGTGCAGTTTTACACAGCCCGTGAGGCTTCATTGCGTGGTTTGGGCATCAGTTGCTTCATACGCTTCTTCCTTGGCCAAAGCAAGTAAAGGGGGACTGATGCTCTGGGAAGGCCTGGGCCTTGGCTGCACAATTGGGGCTGGGCGTATAAGGTCAGGTGTGCAGAGTCCATCCAAACACCATCAGAGGAGTTGCCTTTCTGGGCTGCCTCCTCTTGGTTATCCTTCAGAAGAGTTGTTTTTCAGTGCAGGGGGAGGAAATAATTGTTACCACTAGATTTTGGTACAGGTTATCTAAAGACAGAGGATGGTGGAATAGTTGAAGATTGTTTCAGGACAGGAAATACTAAGTAATAAATAAAAAAGCGTCCTTTTAGACAGCTTGCAGGTGGATTGGAGAGAGAGGCTAAAGCCTAAAACCTAAGGGATAGACGTCATCTTTTTCTAAGCTTTCTTTATTGGGTGGCTCTTGGCTATTTTGTACTACTTTGTGAATTCCCTTTTGCTAAAGGATCTCTGATTTATCTTCAAAGGATATTTCTCTTGGTTCATTATTTTTACTTAAATTGTGTCTTTCATAGTTGACTGGTTTTTTTTTAATTTTATTTCTTCTGCAAAACCATTTGCTCAAAACTACATTTTTCCTCTACAGCTGGTTTTGGTTTTTTTTTTTGCTTCTCTGTTTGTTGGGGTTGGTTTAGTTTGGGGTTTTTTGTTAAATATTCTCTCTCCCAAGAGGCAGTTGGCTGTTGTAGTGGGTTAGGAAGCAGTTTTGTCTTTTAGGCTGGGAGAGGGGAGGGTTGCCTTTTAAACTTCTTTTTCTTTTTTTTTTTTTTTTCTGAGAAGGGAACAGGCAAAGACAGCGAGACCTCCATACCTGAGTGCCTGCAGGGTTGGCCTGGCCTGGCCCGAGCCCGGCCACGGGGTACCCCCAGGGCCGTGCTCCTGGGTGGGGCAGGCTGGGTCCGTCCTGGATGCCTGTGGGGCCGGGGCAGCGGCAGGGGCAGTGCCGCCACCCCGACAGGGGCAGCAGCAGCCCCCGGGCCCCCGACAACCCCGGGTTCCCCTCCTGGGGTTCCCGCAGCTGCGGCGGGCGGGGCCCCTCCCGGCGGCGGCTGCAGCTGGTGCACAGGGCCGGGCTGGCCCCCTGGGCCAGTGCTGCCGTGCAGAGTGGCCCCTGGTGGTGGGAGCCAGCCCCGGCAGCTGTGCCGGCGGCAGGGGGTCGTGCTCGGCGGTGGCAGCCAGCCCCAGCGGCCATGCCAACAGCTGCAGGGGGCGGGGCTGTGCCCTGCAGCAGCGGCAGCTGGTGGGCAGGGTTGAACACAGGGTGGCCCTGTGGCAGCGGGTAACCCCCCGGGTGGCACCGCTGGCCCCAGGATCCAGCGAGTGCCCCCACGGGTGGCACTGTTGAGACCCCCGGGCCTCGGGTGCCCAGCGCACGCAGCATTTTGGCGGGAGACGCCATATTGGCTGCATGCTCAAACCTTGTCGAGAGGACGGTGCCCAACGCCACCACCCAGTGGGGAAAGCAGCACACCCGGGAGGCTGCCCCGAGAAAACACAAGAACAGGCAGCCCATAAAAGCCAGAAGCACAGAAGGCCTACTTCTTTCACCTTCCTTTGGTGCTGAGAGAAGCACGGCTTCTCCTTCCAGGGTCCTTAAGCCACGCAGCATCATCACGGCAGCATCGGAGCCCAGGCAGTGCGGGCAGAGGAACCACGCGCAGACAGGAGTTGTGGTATTTTCCCTCTTTGGGTTCCCCCCAGGGTTCCTCTCACTGTCATTCCTTTTCAGAGGCTCCTATACCTAGACCAGGACCATCCACGGGGTGGCCTTCCCTCTTTCCCTCGCTCCTTAGCCCAGCAGCCAGCTTGGAGGAGCAGTTTGGGTTTTTTCCTTTCTTTGCGAAATATTGTCGGGTTGTTTGTAATCAGTTTGTGTCTTAGTGGGGTTCAATAGCTTATAGAGCCCCTAGATAAATAAACTGCTGTTGTTTCTCTCTTGAATCTTTCGTCACTGTTAGCGTGGCCTAGCGTCCAAACCAGGACAGCAGTTTATAAATATTTGATCTCTCTGTAAAGAGTACTTCTATGGGGTGGATGTTTATTATGAAACGGTGTCTCTAAAGTAGATCTTATCTGTTCTTGACCTCTTTCTCTATCTCTTTCTCAGCTACCCTAGTGGCTTTAAGAAGTACTCAAATCTCTCTATTTTAACAAAATTAAATGCAATCATTCAAATGGCAAATACTAAACAGCAAAAGGAAATGCATTAGAATACAGTACAACTTCCAGCGATGGCTTAGCAATGATCTTAAATCAGTGCTAGATATTTACAGGTATAGGAGACAAAGTCCCTCCTATTTACTTGTAATGTAAATATTGCAAAACTGTTTTTCATGGAGTTTTCAGCAAAATTAAAATAGTAAAATAAATAGCAGAGAATGCCACGTATATTGACTAACTCTTCGACTTTTGTTTGGTCGTATCAGCCAGGCTAAACATTATTGAATCCAGTGGATTCTTAATCCAATTCCTTTGATTTCAGTGACACTGAACTAGTGATGAACATGACAACAGTTCCTTAACTATACTCTTCCTTCAGCCTATGGGAGCTAAATTACTGATATTGTTAGAGACAAAACAGTTTTCATTAGGAGATGATAAAAGCAGCAAAAATAAGTGGAAAACATATTTGTGAGGTTTCCTCCTTGTGTTTCAATGGAGCGGTTAGGTAGAAAGGAAATTAATGCAGACTGCACATCTAATGAATGATGGGAATGTTTCTCCCAAGAGTAAACTAAGGCCTCTGAGCTGGTTTATGGATACCTCTATTGAAATAGTTGCATTACTCTGTCCTCTATCTGCAGGCAGTCACTGAGAGCTTTTTCTGAGATACTCTTCTTGCTATAGATGATTTTGAAATATATACGAGGAGGAAAATTATACCATTTTAAAAATAATTTCTTTAATGCATTTTACATATTGTACTTTCAATAGTACTAGGTATTTATGGCAGCCCACTTAAGGTATCCATTATTCATTCTTCATTAGCTGAAATTCCACTCTACCCAGAAAGTACAGCATTCAAAGGTCTTGAAGTTCAGTACCTGCTAGTATTTCTAACCTTATTTTTCTCAATATCCAACTACAGACCAGTGTTGGTTTGAAAGTGAGGTGTTCAGCAACTGGGTCATGATTATTTTTTATAAATGGAGATCAAGATAGTGTTCAATATAATGAGATCTGTGAAATGCAAAAATTTCAGGATTTTTTTATTTGCTTTTTGGCTTGTAAACCTTTTGTACTCATTGACAGTATGTTTTGTTTTGCTTCACTGAAACCCTTAAATCGAAAAACACAATTTCTTCTTGTATTATATTAACTTCATTCAGGCATCTAGTGGTTTAAGAAACTTCTCTCATATAGGTGACTCATGAAAAAGTACTAACTTTTCTCATGACTGAGTTTTGATCTTATGCTATCATGAGATATATTTTTGCTGCTTAATTAGTATAATAAGACCTCAGACCTTCCCTACTTTGAACAGCACTCCTCAAAGCTCAATCCTGCTTTCTTGTTGACATAACGTGGTGCTACTAGGGTTTTCCAGACCAGTGTGTCTCAAAGAGGAAAATATTAGTCTGCTGCCAACCATGCCTGAGAATGGAGGGAGCACAGATTGTTTTGCATGCTCGAGCTCTTCCTGCTTGCTCAGAGAACTGTGATTCTAGTGTGTTTTCCTTGAAAAATTGTTGACATTTACTCCATTTCAGTATGTAATTCTTAATTAGCATAGTTTTGATAATGTTATGGGCTTTTAGATGTAATTTTGAAAGTTGAGACTGTTCAAAATACCCTTATAGATCATTGAATTTACTTTTAAAAAAAGGTATAACTTCTGTGTCAGCTGGGCTGGCTTGTTGTGCTATCCAAATCTTCACACAGGAATGAGAAGATGTTCTTTGGTAATTGGAAGATGCTTTTTGCCGCTTTCTTTTAACTGATAGGGATTTGTTGCTATTAATGGTTGTGAAGTGAATCCTTGTCTGTATCCTACAGCTTCTGTCTAAATGTGTGCTATTAATAACTAGAAATAAATGTCAGCCAATAAGGACTTACAGGTTTTGAGAAAACAATCAAGAATGCAAAAAATGATGGCATACAAATACTTTCAGATAAGATAGATCTACAGCACTGCCATTTGTCCTCTTTCTCTCACCACTTAAGCTGTTCATTATTGCCTCGTTTGTAGTACCTGCAGACCAGCTGTACTGAAAAGTGCCTCAAAACAAAGGAAACAAAACCGTTTCACAGCAGTAAGAGTTACATGCACAGGCAGGTAAATCAATAGAAGAAAAGCTTGCAAGAATCCTCTTCATTAGTAGCTTCTCTGCTTTTGCATCCTGTTCTCTCTAATCCTTTCCTCTGCATTTTTTTGTTATGAGTTGTATGAGTACAGACGTTATCCAGCAGTCTGATTTTCAAGTGCCAATACTATTAAGTGATCACCAGTTATATAAGCTACAGGATAAAACTGGGAAACCACAGTTATTTGTGATGTTCTTTTGGAAATATCTGAGGATTTGTAAAAGTACTTGTATTGAGGATGTGTTTGATAATGTTTGTGTAATGCAAAATACATATTTGTTATTAAAGTTTCCTATGTAATTCTGATGTGCCAAAAATATCTATTTTAGGTTTGCCAGAACCAAACAGAGACAGTATATTCCAAGGACTGAGAATGAATCAAGGATTCTACACGTCTAAAGACTTCTTACCTTTGGTAGCAATGGCAAGTAAACCAGGTGTGTGATATATTCTTCTTGTAATCACATTCAGTTATTCATTAGTAGTTACTGATGTATATAAAACTGTCTGATTACATAACAGCACATCCAATTACAAAGCACCTTCCAGTTAATAGATCTGGGACAGGGCTTTCTCTTGGTCAGTGGCAACCTCAGGAAAGTCAGCCCTAGAGATTATAAACTAAATAGTCATATATGACATCTAAACACATAGCAAATCATTGCTCATAATAAGTGGCATTTTTTATTTTGAATTATCGTCAAAAGATGAGTTAAGCTTCTCATTTGTATGATTTATCGTGATATAAAAAATGTATATAAGATGGTCTTGAAGAAATCTGTTATTAAAGAAGGTGCTTCTGGCCTATATAAGCAGCTACTTAGTATATTGTTGATAAATAGTTTTACTTGATCCCAAGTTGCATGTTTTGCAGGCACTTCTGAATCAGCACTAGTTCCTTACCCAAAGAACTTAGTCTAAGACTCAGGACAACAGCAATATGACAGGAGTTAATAAAACAATGCTCAGTTTTTAAGCACCAAATCCAGTCTTATTCTATGCCTTTACATCTCTTTGAGTACAGAGATAGCTGCATTTGCTCCCCAAGGAGTATAGCTGCTTTCAGTGTTCCTAAATGTGAAGTCATAAACCTAAGATGGGTGATTTCAATGCCACACTCCTCAACATGCTGATAAAAGGAATATAACATACAGGGTTTTTCTGGTATATAGTTAGGACAGAATGTGGTATTTTACATATTATAGAATCATAGAATATGCTGAGTTGGAAAAGATCCATCAGGATCATCAAGTCCAACTCCTGACCCTGCACAGGGCATCCCAAGAATCACACCATGTGCCTGAGAGCATTATACAGATACTTCTTGAACACAGATAGACTTGGTGCAGTGACCGCTTCCCTGGAAGGCCTTCCCTGTTACTTCTATTGCTCAGCCACCCTTTGGGTGAAAAACTTGATATCCAACCTAAACCTCCTCTGACTCAGCTTCATGCCATTTCCTCAAATCTTGTCATTGGTCACGAGAGTGAAGAGAATGGTACCTTCCCTCCTTACCTTTGTGAGGATGTTGAAGACCTCCCGGCTGAACAAACCAAGTGACCTCAGCCATTCCTCGTAAAGAATCCCTTCCAGAACCTTCATCCTCATGGCCTTCCTTTGGATGCTCTCTAATAGCTCAATATCTTTTTTATATCATGGTGCCACATGATACTCAAGTTGAGGCCGCCCCAGTGCAGAGCAATGTGGGACAATCCCCTCCCTCGACCAGCTGGTGATGCTTTGCCTGATGCCCCTCAGGACACAGTTGGCCCTTCTGGCTGCCAGAGCACAACTGACTCATATTCAACTTGCCATAGAGCAGGACCCTCAGGTCCCTTTCCACAGAGCTGCTCCCCAGCCTCTTGTGCATACGACCACATATTTAATATAACTTGTTGGCCAGTTGTGTTTGCAATCCCTTAACCGGAATCATCTATTTGGTGGCGTCAGGGATTGGGACTCTCTGAAACCACAACTGCCAACAAAACATACTGGCCTTGTGTGCATGGTGCTGTTAATCAGAGGATCCAGGAGAGAAAGACAGTCTATATACAATATGTACAGGGGCCAAAATGGAGTCTCCTGGAGTCTCCTCTTTATTGCAAATTCATCTGGTTTTATAGTCCAAAGGTTGTTTAGGTTAACACAGCCAATAGACAAAAGGAAAGGTAGTCATGTGTCGCTGTCCCAGAGCCACAGGACAGTCACAAGATGATGTTTGCATACCTAAGACATTATATCATAATATGACACGCTGTAATACAGCCTAATATTCTGCTACAATAACTATTTTTATCTACACACTGATTTTCATTTGAGCATTAAAAAATTTCTTTTAACGTCATATAGGATTGCCTTCTTATTTAGATTTCCCTTAAACACTATTGAAGAATATATCTTCTGTGGCAAATTACTCTGCCTATAAAAGGAAAGTTTATTACCCCATTTTATCCAAAATATTTAGGAAGTGAAATTCCCATCCGTCCCATCACTCTGCTGTTTCAGTCAAATGCTTATTTCTGTTTTCTTAAGTTCAAAGCGAGCTTAAATGGTTTGAGAGAAAAGGGTGGGGTTTTTGGGGTATTTTTTTTAAGAAAGTGATGTTTAAAAATAAAACAGATTGAGAATATGTACTGCAAAAACATTTGTAGATTAACAAAGGAAAAATAAATCTTACAAATCAATTCTGAATTGAAACTATTTGACTAAAAATACTTTATAGAATTCTGTGAGGACATGTAGCACTTGTGTACCTATATATTCATACATCTGCCTGCATGAGGATGTATATACTGTGACCTGCATCTTTTGAAATGTGGCACAGTACCAGTCTTGACTTGCTAGCATAAGTAATGATTTTTTTTTTACATTGTCTACAATGAGAAAAAGGGATGAACTTGGAAGAGCTAACCTTTTATGACTGACAGTAATAGATAGCTCTTTGGTGTTGTCTGTTAATTAACATGGGCTCTTTTACTTAATTTTCCTGGTGTCTGTCTATAGCTGTAGCCACCTCTTGCTCTCTAAGGCATACAATTTTAAAATGAAATGTACATGTCCTACATCCTACTCTATCCACTTTTTTCACTGTGACAGTTCTCCAAATAATAGACATAATAGACTTAGTCACAGTAAAATACATATTCTGCCTGCGTATTAAGATCTGAATACCACTCGTTAATATACTTTCCTCCAAAAGGGGTTCCCCTTGCAAAAACATAGATGTGTATTTTCCTTGGGAGCGGCGTGTTAGTTAGAGCAAAGTGGGCTGCTGTGACTAGTCCGTCCTAGACTTGTTTGGGATGGCAGTCTGAGCTGCCATTCCCCTCCTGTGGTTGTGCTTTTTCCACTGCTCAGTGCATGATTTGTATAAAGGATTAAGTTCATTAAAAATAAATGAGAAAAGTTGAGAGGGAATTTTAGACTAAGAATCCTATTAAGTAAATAGTAAATGTGATGGCATATACATGGGGGGGGNTTGTCATACATTAAGCAGTTTGCAAATGTAGACAGAATATATGTATTAGGTTGTTGTTTCTCGCTCCATTTATATGTCTAAATTAAAAGCATTGTTTATTTGAATTATACTTGTGTTCCACAATTACCTATGAAAATCTGCTGCTGCTATAGCATATTGTTTGAGTTACAGTGCAGTGGTTAAACGGCCAGCTTAGTGCCTCCTGACTTGAACTGTCACAGGCTCATTAAGAATATAGCTTTCTATTATTTATGGCATTATTTTTCAAGTTGCTATCATTGTCCTAATCAACAGTTAGTTGTATTTAAATGTGATAAAATGCAGTCTCATCTAAGGAACAGTTCAATTTTAGTTAAGTACTTCTTGTTGAATTGAATTGAATATGAGCTGTTGATGATAAACACAAAATGTTGTCATCTTCTCCATGTGACTTTTTACGTATCGTTTATAGAAAGCCACTGTAATAACAATATTCCTTCTCCTCATATTCAGCTGCCTCTGAGAACTGTGTCATAGCCAGAACAGTCAGTGCTTTACAGAAAACTGACTGAGGGGACTAATATTGATACACTATTACATAAAGCAACTGGCCATCTTTTTTTAGCTGGGAAAATAATGAATCTGATGAGAGAGAAAACTACTTTTTGAATAAAAAGATATAACAATGCTAGTTTCAACTTGACAGGACCTACAATCCTACAAACATGTCGTTTAAATTCTTTCTCAATAGAAAGGTACAGCTGCTTCAAGTACTGATATGAAATTATGTATATGAGCGTATCTTAAAAGGGGGAATAAAACTGTCTTTCAGTGGAGCAGAATAATTTGATAGTGACACTCCATGCTTGGAAACTGTAAGATGCAATTTTACACTGCTTTGAGTACAAGTACCTTTTGAGCTGTCATGCAGAAATGGTTTCTCTGCTTGAAAATGCGGTTTTCCTTTTATCTTTCAGGGATGTGTGGCTGTCACTCTCCTTTGCCATCAATACATGGAACTGTGATTGTACTTGGGGCAGGAGACACTGCTTTTGACTGTGCAACATCTGCTTTACGCTGCGGAGCTCGTCGCGTATTCGTGGTCTTCAGGAAGGGTTTCACTAACGTCAGGGCTGTCCCAGAAGAGGTAAAACTGAGCAACAGCATTTATGAGAAGGCATATTGGTTGTTATTTCTATGGGGCCTGAAAGGGTGCTATTGGTACTTAAAAGACATCTACTAAAGGCTTTGCTTATGAAAGTGCTCCTAAAATATGTGGATGTTTATTAAAAATCTGATACTCTTTACACTCTCTACATGAATTATTTTCCACTGTTGTATCTATTTTCTCTAAAGTCAGAGATGTATTTGCAAGCAGGGGCTAGAATTTCTTGTAAATTAGAAAATGCAGTAAAATTTTTAATCTTGAAATCAAGCAGCCATTTTAGTATTGTAGGTGACTCTTCAGGTCATGATTAGATCCTGGAATGATACCTTCTGGTTCCTGTTTCATAAATCTCAGTGATTCTGATGTTGCCTTGTGAGCCTATAAAATCTTGTAAAAAAACTACTTACAGTGGCTTTGGCTTTGAGTCACTGCCAACAGCAATGAAGCAATGTCATTCATCACAGATATCAGCATTCAATTTGATTTTTAGTTTGGCTTTGCACTTTGGCATTTATCAGGTCATCTGCACATTTTGAAACTGACTGCTTCCTCAATGTATCTATATTCTAGGAGTTTTTATCAGATTACATTTTTTTATTTTGGTGGTGTTTTTCCACTTTAATTTATTTGGTACATTACACTTTTACATACTTGAGGATATCAGGACATCTTTATCATGAGATTTAGTACTTTGGTCTTCTATTTCAAGAAAGTGGGCACCTTAGATTTTGAAGAGGAATAGAGCTGCAAAGAAAGTAGTAGAGAGTCTCTTGGTGCATAATTTACTTCTGTTGCACTTCAATTAAGAGTTCTAGGCACAATGAGATTACTGAAGCTGTTGCACAGACTTGTGTGCTGTTCAGATTCTTACTAAATCGGTTGTCACTTTGAACTAAATTCTTTGATAGCAGACTGGATAAATTCCCAAAAGTTGTCAATGTTTGTATTCATCCAATCATGCAATGGGCTTGAAACCATAATATAAAAGTAGCTTCATCTAGTAATGGCCATGCTAGAATCATGTCAGGTTGGATATTGTGTTCAAAAAAGTTTTTCTGTAAACATAGACAGTCAAATTCTGAAGACTTGCTAAAACAAAATGGTGATTGGATTATCACTCAGAAAACTGTTGTTTGCACATGGTAGTCAGTATTTAACAAAATCTTAAAATATTAGTAAACACAAATCAGGGCATGTCCAAAATAATATTAGGAGTCGTCTTAAAAGACACAGATAGTTACACATTAGGTAACTTTTTTTGCCCTCAAAGGAGTTAAATATATTCAAAGTAATGAAGCAATAAGAAAATATAACGGAGTAATATTTGCCTTGAAAATTTACCTAGTGCCACTGCTTGATTTAATAGCATCAGAGGTTCTGAAGCTGGTAGAAGGACTTCTACTACAGAAGAATGCATGCTAACATCTTGAGTCAAAAAATGTGTTCTGCTCGGTTTGTTTGTTTTTCATAAAAACACAGCATAGTTAAAAGTGATATGTTTTATTGCTTCTACTCTACAGATGGAACTTGCCAAAGAAGAGAAGTGTGAATTTCTGCCTTTCCTCTCCCCTCGGAAAGTTGTTCTTAAAGGTGGACAAATTGTTGCTATGGAATTTGTTCGAACTGAACAAGACGATGATGGAAACTGGAAAGAAGACGAGGATCAGGTTGTCCGTCTGAAAGCTGATGTGGTGATCAGTGCCTTTGGCTCCGTTTTAAGTGACAATAAAGGTAACCCTAACTAATGCATTCTGCAAATACTGATTGTTATTCTAGCTGCAGCCATTTCCTGTGCTTCAGCAGTTCTGTAAAACGGCTCTTCTGAAGGTTATACAGCTTGTGATTGCTGGTCCTCCTCACAGGAATTTCTTTGTTCCTCTTATAAAAAAACCCTTGAGGATGTGGTAGCAAAGCAGATTTCTGTATATTGTTTTGTAGAGCTGGAACTCAGAGGTACAATTGCTCAGTATGTATCTTCTTTCTCGGTGCCAGTGAGATCTTCAAGAATACTCCTGGAAATTTCTTCTGGTCTCACTAACTTTAGAGAAACTCATTATATTACAGCTTTAAGCTGCACTGCTCTGATCTCTGAAACATTTTTTTTAACCTATCAAATTAAGCAAGAATTAAGACATTATTTCTCTTCAGCTGGTCTGGGTATTACTCATTACTTGTGCATATACAAGAGAACTGTGACTTCTCTCATACAGTATTTCTTAGTTGCACTTTACAAGCTTTAGTCTTAAAAATTAGCAAATACATAATTCTATATTAAAGATACAGAAATTGGCACATCATTGACACTTCAGAGATTGAATGAATTGTCTGCATTTAGCAGAGAGATGAAGAACAGGAGTTGAGCTAAGAACATGGGAACTGAGCAGAGCTCAGATCATTCTCTTCTGACACTAGGTTAGACTTAAAGTTGAGGCACATACAACAAATGTGCCTCATGAGTTAAAAACTTTGACTCAGAAGACACTGATAAAATGATTAGATCTTCAGCCTGGAGATGCTCATCTAGGCTAGCAGGTTCTGAAGACTTTAGTGATCAATGTGCCTACCTCTCCAGGGCTCAGTCGTTCCAGCCATTTAACCCATGACATTGTCAGAGTCCTTTGGCTATAAATGCTCTGACAGAGGACTTGGGGAGTGCCTCAGGTTGCACATGACCAGAAGATTCTATATTCAAAATTTCTTAGCGTAATGTGGTTTTGTGAATCTTTTTGGTCAAGGAAAACGGTAAATCTAAAATATTCTAAGTAGGGGCTGAATCTGAGTGGTCTACTCTGCACATCCTGATAGATAGTATAGAATGGTAAACCATCATGAGAAGAGCCTAAACCAGGGGTCCTCAAACTACGGCCTGTGGGCCAGATACGGCCCCCCAGCATCCTCAATCTGGCCCACCAATATTTACAGAACCCCCTGGCCTTTGTCCTGGCTGGGGAGGGGGCCGGCATGGGGTCCCCTGGTCCTGACGCGGGTAGCAGCCCCAGGACCGTGGCCACAAGGGCACCCCAGCGGCCCCCCCCCGTCCCAGGGGGTCCCTCCTTCGGGGGATCCCTGGGGGTGGCAGCAGTGGTCACTCCAGAGTGTCCCCAGAGTGCCCGCAGCC
>VXBA01005047.1:5178-24252 GCA_013399895.1 Serilophus lunatus
GGCCGTGCCCCCCTCCCGGGGCTGGGGCCGGTGCCCGGGGCAGGAGGAGCCCGCGGGCTCTGACCGGGCCCTCACCCCGTCCCTCCCACGCCCGCTCCCGTTACCTGCGCCCGGCACAGCCCCGGGAGTCGGGAATTGCGGCACCTCCCGCCCGCCCTCTCCTTGCGAAACCGGCCGCGGTGGTTCCTCTTCCCCCCCCCGCTACCCCTCGAAACCGCCGCGTCCCGCTGCCAAATCCCTGCCCGGCTCTGGGGGATGGCCGGGGATGGGATCCCCCCTCCCAAACCCGGGAGAAGAGCCGGGATGTGCCGACCCCGCGGGCCTTCCCCGCCTCCCCTCCCGGTGCCGCTCCGGAGCGTTTTCCAGGGACAAAGGTGCTCATTGTGCCGCCGGCAAATCCCTAAATCCCACGCTGGGCCTGTGCCTGTGCCTCGCAGGGCCGGTGGCGGGCGGCGGTGGGCTCCGTGCCTCGGTGTGCCACCGGCAATTGCGTTTGGATCGCCCCCGGGGGAAACGGCGGGCAGGGCTCCTCCTTCCCTCGCTGCCGCGCCGGGGTTTGTGGCCGTCCCGGCGGCAGGAATCCCGCTGTCCCCCGGGCCGGTCCCAGGGAACAGGAGTTAATGATCACCCACTGACCTCTGGGCTGCAGGGAGCAAAGTCCGGCTGCTCCGGGCGGGATTTCACGGGGGCTCCCCGGGAGCTGAGGTGGAAATCGGGGTGCCGGGAGCAGCGCGCTGGCACCAGGGCCCCCCGCGGGTGCCGGTGCCCTTCTCACCTCTCTCCCTCTCTTTCCCTCCCCACCCGCAGCATGTTTCAGACCTTGTACAGCTATTTTTGGTGGGAACGGCTCTGGCTCCCGGCAAACCTCACCTGGGCCGACCTGGAGGACCGGGATGGGCGAGTCTACGCCAAAGCCTCCGACCTCTACATCACCCTCCCCTTGGCCTTCCTCTTCCTCATCGTGCGGCACCTCTTTGAGACGTGAGTCCCTTCCCTGGGGGTGGGGTCGGAGCCCTCCTTGTGCCTGGGGTGGGAAGGGGCTGTGGCCAAAGCCCTCGATGTGTCCCCTTGTCCCCAGCCTGGCTGGGGGGGTGCCCGTGGCACCGCGGGGGTCCCGCGTCCCCTCACCCCGAACCACGACCCCCCCACTGTGTCCCCACACAAACGTGGCTTTGTGCAGCCCCCGCCGCCCTTATCGGGCACCGGCGGCGTTTAAGGAGCGATTTGTTGGGCAAACAATGGGAACAGACCCGGCTTTGTTGGGACAGCGGCAGAAGGGGGGTGGGCCCTTGAGCGGGGTGGGTACAGCCCTGTCCCCCACCCTGTGGTGACAGAGAGACCCGGGGGGGGGCGTTCCCCTGTGGCAAAACCCACGTGGAGAGGGCACAGTGGAATGGGGAAACAGGGTGGCTTTGGTGAGGCCAAATCACGCAGGTGACAGAAACGGGGACATTCCTGTCCCACTGCTCCTTCCCCAGCTACGTGGCCACCCCCCTGGCCGGGCTCCTGAACGTCAAGGAGAAGATCAGGTTAAAAGCCACCCCCAATGCTGTGCTGGAGAAGTTTTACGCTGCCACCACCAAACACCCCAAGCAGGTGAGGGATAGGGGGGTGTCCCCAGAGTGTGGCTGGGAGGGGGGCACTGGCAGAGCCAGGGGCTCTGTGGTGACACCCCCGGTGTCCCCAGGCCGAGGTGGAGATGCTCTCCAAGAGGAGCGGCTGCTCCGTGCGGCAGGTCGAGCGCTGGTTCCGCCGCCGCCGCAACCAGGACCGGCCCAGCCTGCTCAAGAAATTTCGGGAGGCCTGGTGAGACCCCCTCGCCCGTTTTCAATGTCCCTCCACCCTGGAGAGGGGGGGCACCTGCTCGGTTGGCAGCCCCCCAGGAGGGTGGGATATGTGGGATATGTGGGATATGTGGGATGTGGGTCCGTCCTCCTCCCTCCCTGACCCCGGTGCCCGTCTGAGAACCGTCTGCTTCCTTTTTCCAGTTGGAGATTCACCTTTTACCTTATTGCTTTCATTGCTGGCATGGCTGTCATAGTGGATGTAAGTGTTGCCCCCTCCCTGCACATGCCAGGCCCCCCACTCCTTGGTCCCCCTCTCCTCCAACACCTCTGTGTCCCCATCCCACAGAAACCCTGGTTCTACGACCTCCGGGAGGTGTGGAAGGGATACCCCATCCAGGTGAGCCCCTGGGATTGGCATCAGGGTCAGAGATGGGCACTGGGGGTGCAGGGGGGTCTCTCTGGGGTTGCTCAGTGTCTCTGGTACCCAGGGAGGTTTGGGTGGGACAGGGTTGCTGTGGGGTGCAGAGGTTCCCCCGGGGTGTGGTGCCCATGGAAGGGGATGAAACACCTCTGGAGGACACCGAGATCCCCCCAACCTGTGCCTTGGGTTGCAGAGCATGCTGCCCTCCCAGTACTGGTACTACATGATCGAGCTCTCCTTCTACTGGTCTCTGCTCTTCAGCATCGCCTCCGACGTCAAGCGCAAGGTGAGCTGGGGATGGAGGGCTCTGGGGTGGGGGTGGCAAACACTGGGACATCTTGGCAGGGTTTTCTTCACCCTCCTGGTGGGCGTGAGGGACCAGCTGAGAGGATCTGGGGGCACGGAGGGGATGTGGGATGCCGGGGTGCTGTGGGTGGGATCTGGGCTGCTGGAACCCCCAACTCCCCCCTCCCTGAGCTTCTCTAACTCCCCTTTCTTTCGGGACACAGGACTTCAAAGAGCAAATCATCCACCACGTCGCCACCATCATCCTCATCAGCTTCTCCTGGTTTGCCAACTACATCCGTGCTGGGACGCTCATCATGGCCCTGCACGACTCCTCGGATTATCTGCTGGAGGTANCCACATCCCACACCCTGCGTCCCCCTAAACTCACCCCCCTCTGCCCCCCACCCCAGTCTGCCAAGATGTTCAACTACGCCGGGTGGAGAAACACCTGCAACAACATCTTCATCGTCTTCGCCGCCGTCTTCATCATCACCCGCCTGGTCATCCTGCCCTTCTGGTGAGCTCGGGGAGGACCCTGAGGCAGGTGGGGGGTTGGGTCCTGCCATTAACGGGGGTGGCTCTTCCCGACAGGATCATGCACTGCACGGTGGTTTATCCGCTGGATCTGTACCCCGCCTTCTTTGGTTACTACTTCTTCAACTTCATGATGGTGGTGCTGCAGTCGCTGCACATCTTCTGGGCCTACCTCATCATCCGCATGGCCCAGAAGTTCATAACTGGAAAGGTGAGAGGGACCCCCCAGATCCTGAATCTTGGGCTTCCCAGATCCCGGAGAGCCCTCGGTGGGGAGAAACCGCCGTGGCTGAGGGAGCTGAGGCACTGCAGGAGAATTGAGTGAGCCCCCCGCCTCCTTCCCTCTCCCCACAGGTGGTGGAGGATGAGAGGAGCGACCGTGAAGAGACGGACAACTCTGAGGAGGAGGAGGAGGCGGCCAAGAACGGGCCCCTCTCCAACGGCCACCCCCCAGCCCTGAACAACAACCACCGCAAAACCGACTGAGCTGCCGCCTCCCCGCAGCCGGGGCTGTTCTCCACCTCACACTCACCGTTGGTGCCCTTCCTGCCTCTCACCTGCTGCCTTAATCCACTGTGGCCCCCGGGACAGGCAGGGATCCCCCCGGGATGGCTCCTATCCCACCGGGATGGCTCCTTCCCTCCCCGCAGCCCCTCGGATCAGCTCTGCCCGAAGAGCCCCTCGCTGGGCTCCAGCCCTGCGTTGTTCCCCCTTTCCCAACCATTCCTTCACTGGGAGGTGGGGGGAAAACCCTTTCCCAGACCCGTGTCCAGCTGGAAAAGCTGGTTCATTCCCTGCTCCACCGCACTGGGAGGGAGGAGCAGGGGATTCCCGGGTGTTTCAGTGCCTAAATGATGGGGTGACACTCGGGGGACGGAAGCCGCGGGGTCGAGTCAAACCCTTGGTGTCTCACGGAGTTTAATTCCCTCATTTCTCTCCTGTCAATGGATCTTGAGTCTCTCCCTGTCTCCGTGGCCTCTCCCAGTCCTTTTCCCCAGCTGTAACAGGACAAACTTCCAACTGATTTTCCTTATTTTTTTTGGTTTTTTTCCTTTGCTATTTATTTGGAAGACAGAAGGAGCCGAGCTTGGCTCCATCTCCCGCATCCGCCCGGGATGCAGCGAGACCCCAACGTGGAGGGGTGGGGGGAACAAGGACCATTAACCAATGTCAGACCAAAACACGTTTTGTTGTTGTTTTTTAAAAAAAGAAAAAGAATAAATAAAAGGTTAAATATATTCAAAGTTTAAAAAAAAACTAATAAACTTGGGTACAAAAAAAACCCAACAAACACCACACGATTCGGGCACGTTCTGTGGGTGGCACAATGGCCCTGTGGGGGCAGGAGGGTGTTTTTTTGGCACAGCCAAGTGCTAAGAAGGGGCAGAGTTGAGGGGTTTGGTGGGTTTTACTTTTTTTTTTTCCCTCTGGAGGGAAGGGTTTGGGCTCCCAAGGAGTGGGATGACAAAGCCTCCATTCAGGTGGATGTTCGGGACGGAACTGGAGCTCCAGGAGGCCCCAGAAGGGTTTCGTTTTACCAAAAAGAGGTTTATTTAGCAGGAAAACAACAAGCTTCCCTTGTGCATGGCTGTGAACTGGGGTGGTGTTGGTTTGGGGAGGGAAGTGGCTGGAATCTGCTCCAGGACTCCCTGGATCAGTGTTTTCTATGCCAACAAATGGGGAAGTTTAATCCCATTTTGCTTCTTTCAAAGAGTTTTCAAGGTGGTTCCTTTAACTCTTCGGGTCTGCCCTGGTGCCCCACCCCCCTGCAAACAAAAACAACCCAAACCTTGACACTTGGAATTGTGTGTTGTTGCCAAAACCCAGCGATTTTTCCGTGTGGATTCGTGTCCAGCAGCTGGACAGGGCTGGGCTGCTCCACCCTCCCCTCTCCAGGTGCACAAAGCCAGTTTGAGGCTGTCCCAGCTGCCCCTTCAGGGCAGGAGTTTAAGCCAAACTCTTGTGTTTTGAGCCTGCAGGGACATTCCAGGAGGGTTGGAGATGGGGAGCAGCATCAGATCCACTTCCTCCAGAAAATTCCAATCAGCTGAATTGTCCCAAGTGAAGGGTTTGAGGAGTGTTTGTTTTGAGGAAAGGTGAAGGAAAGGTGAAAATGTGGGAGCTCCTTATCCCTGTGTTGGGGCCCATCCACCTCTGGCATTTTTCCTGCAAACCCCACGGGAACAAAGATGAAGGAATTGGTTCAATCCTGCTCTTTTTTGGGGTTCTTTGCTGTGTCTGAAGGCCAGGGGAGGTGATTTTAAGTAGAAAAAAAATAATTTTAATACTTTTTAACAATCAAAAAAAGCAAAAGATTCTTTACAACATCACCTCAAAAGTGATTCATGTCACAGAAACCCAGACTGGTCCCATCTTCCTGGGATTCTCTCGCCCCTCCTCCCTCCCTCTCTCCCACTTCTATGAAACACTTCCTGGGAGTCTTGGAAAGTGTTTCCTGCTGGAAAAAAGTTTGGTAGAGGAGCAGGAAAAGCTCCTTTCCTGAGGGAAACTGTTGTCCTGTGGGATAACTGGAGCCTCTCAAAGGTGGGAGAACCCACACCCACGGCACAGCCAAGATTCCTCCTGCATGTCCATCTGTGACTTTACAAGTGAACAAAGAGAACTCTTGAGAAGAACCTTTTCCCTCCTTGAGGTAAACGAGCACCAGGCCTCTGGAAAAGTGGGATCCCTGGGGAGCAGGGGCAGGCTCAGAGCAGGCGGCCCCGGCAGTCGATGGCCCCACAGCAGCACAGCAGCTCTTTGCCCTCCACACTCCCCACCTCGTAGTTGTAATCCCAGGTCAGCTCCGTGCCTGCCCGGATCCTCCTGGGAAGTGGAAACACATGGGATGGGTGAAAAGGAAGTTCCAGGGAAGAGGAGGGAACTGGATGATGGGAGGGAGCCACACTCCCTGTGACCTCTCTGGCCACAGAGGGACAGTCTGGCTGCCCCCAGGACAAGGGTGAAGCAGATGGAGAGCAAAGGGACAAAGTTCCTGATGGATCATTCCCGTGGGGATTCAGAGAGGAGCTGGGAGGAATGTGGTAGAGATTCACCACCAGTCAGACAAGCTGGGAATTTGGCTGCTCTGTGCTGCATTCTGTCCTTGGGGAAGGCCTAAAACTGATGGAAATCACACCAAGATCTCCAGCACAAGACAGAGGATCTCACCTGACTCATCCCCAAGGTTTTCTCTGCTCAGGATGGTGGGAAACTGATGGGTTACCAGGAGCAGAAAAACAGCCTGCACTGGTGTCAAACTGGGGCTTCCAGGAGCAGTGAACACCCAGCCCTGCCCTTGGAGCTGGGTCCCCCCCAAGCCCCAGGAACCCCCAGCCCTTCCTTGGAGCTCCAGAACTCACTTGCTGGCGAAGAAGGCGACCCAGGGGAAGCGAAGGTCGTGGGTGTCCACGAAGACGTTCTGCACGAAGAGGTTGGGGGAGCAGCTGTGCTGTAAGGGCAACAGGAGCAGCTCAGCTCCTCCCCACCAGGGAGGCCCAGCAGCCTTGAGAAACCAGCAGCATTCCTGCTCCGCCGCCGTGTCCAGCGGGATCCTGCTGGAACAGGCTGCGTGCCCAGGCTGAGTCACAAGATCCATCCTCAAAGGTAACGGGGCTGGAAGGGCTGACAGAGCCCTCAGCTCCGCTCAGGAGGGGAGGATCAGCCTCCTAACCCCGCTCCTGCCCTGTTTGTCCCTAGCTTGGGGCAGGAGCAGCCCTGCTGAGGGGAGGGGTGAGCCCAGTGTGTCCCTCCCTCCCCTCCGTGCCCGGCTCACGTTGAGGTAGCGGCCCAGGTTGCCCTCGAGCTTGGCGTCGATGATGTAACAGTTCTCCTCCCCGTCGTAGAACTGCCGGGTGCTCCTGCGCACGGGCCCCGTGCTCTCGCCCTTGTCGGCCGCCACCATCTGCGTGGATTTGATGGCGATGCCGTGGGTGGATTTCAGAGCGAAGCCTCGGGTGGATTTCAGAGCCACCTGCCTCTTCACGGGACCTGCCAAGACAAGGGATCTTCCAGAGGAGGAACTCACCCCTGGGCCCTGCTCATCGCCCCCTCCTGCTCCTGATCCCCTCAGGGATCACATCCAAAACACTCCCCCCTGGGATGGCTCCTGGAGTCCACCCAGCCCAGCCTGCAGACCCACCAGAAGCCTCATAGTTGCTTTTTCTTACAATACCCAAAAATATCTGGTTTTGAAAACTAGAGTTTGCAGATTTGTCTTAGAAGGTTCAGCCCTAGGCAGTTGGATGCAGCAGGAGCAGGATGGGCTGTACTCGGCACCACTTTGGTTCCATGAGCCCTTCCTGGTGCTTTCCAGCCAAAATTCCCCACCCCAGCCCTGGTTTCCCCCCTCACCTGACCCAGAGGAAGGGTTTTTCTTGTCCTCGCCCTCCTCCTCTTCGGATCCCGAGGAGATGGTCTGGATGTCGTCGCTGTCGTTGGTGGTGCCGGGGACCTGCCCCGCCAGGACCTGCCCGTTCTCCACGTCACTGTCAGTGCTGCTCGACAGCATCAGCACATCCTGGGGGGGGAACAGCTCCTGCTCCACATCCCAGCTTCCCTTCTCCCCAGGAACACTGTGCTCTCTCCCAGCACACACCCCCTGTGCCCAAGGACTCCCTTTGGAAGAGGATCCCACCTGTGAACACTGTGACTAGAACGGAGAGGGAATCACCAAACTGCCCCTCTCCAGGAAAATCGCAACTACAACCACATACCTTGTCCTGAGCCAGGAATAAAAATGGCAGAAACCCACCCAAAACCAGGTTCAAGGTCATTCCACTTACCTCTGGGGGGGGCTGCAGGGCCATGGAGCGGCGCCGGCTCTGCAGCTGCGCCGTGCGGCTCGTGGGCCTCCGGATCCCCTCCAGCTTTGGGGGACATGGGTTGTAGCCATACCTCCTTCCCAGGCTGCCCAGCCTGTGGGGGCCAGGACAAGACAGGGTCACGCTTGGATTTCCAGGGAAAATTGTCCACAGGCCAGGCAGGGACAGGAAAACACCATTTCAGGAATCTTACCCGGTCATTTTGGTCAGCTCTTCTGGTTCCTGCAGAGCGGAGAAGGACAGAAGATTAAAATGTCTCCTTTCCGTGGGCAGAGACCCCTCCGTGTCCCCATTGTCCCTGTCCCTCAGTCCCCAGGCAGGAGGATTTTCAGCTCTGCTCACATCAAGGGACTTCCAGAGCCTCTTGTGCCAGTAGTTCCCTTCCTGGGAGGAGAACAGCATCTCCCTCTATCCCATCATAGGAGCCAGGAAAGCTGGGCACTGGGACATCCAAAAGCCCCACAGTCCCTCTGGATGTGTTGTATGGGTGGAGCTCATCTCTTGTATCTCCTCACCCAGGCCTCCAGGTGGGATCTCCCATTCCCACATCCCTCCCTCCCTCCCACCACTCCTCAGGGATGCCTTCGTCCCTCCCACTCCCACATCCCTCCCTTACCTCCTTCTTGATGACCTTTATCTCTCCCGACACGGAAGCAGCACATCCCTTCTCCCTCTCCCCAGGGTTCTCCACTTTGACAGCCTTGGTCTCTCCGCCTTCACTCATCCTGAAGGACGAGGCGCTGTCGTTGTCCTGGAACCCCTCCATGTTGTTGCAGCTCAACCACGAGGCCACTTTGTTCTTGGGGGTCTCCTCCGACACTGGCAGCTTGCAGGGGGCCCCCAGGACCTCGCTGTGGCCGAGGGGCCGGGCCACCCCCGAGTCCTTGGAGGTGGTTTCCGAGAGCCCGTTGTCCCTCTGGCCGCGCGTCTGCCGGCGCGTGGCGTAGCTGCGCAGCACCGAGCTCGTGCTGAAGTTCTCGTCCTTGCAGAAGTTGTCATCGGAACTGTCCTCGTTGGACTCCTCCACCTCCTCCGTGCCAGAGTTGTCCTCCTCGTCGTCATCCTTGAGGTCCACGCCGCTGTTGTCCGAGGAGCACTTGGCGTCGCTCTCGTAGCCCTCCTTGAAGTTCTCCACGCTCTCGATGTGATCCAGGTTGGCGAAATACTCGTCGCCCATCTCCAAACCCTCCTTGTCGGCGAAGTCGTCCGTCAGGATCTTCCCTAAAGGGGGGGGATCAGAGGAGTGTGAGTTTTCCTGGGATGACATTCCCTGTGAGTTCATTGGTTTTATCCTCTCCTAAGCTCACAGAGAGCAGGAATGACACCGCCTTATTCCAAAGCAGGGCTGGAAAAGGACAATGTGTCCCCAATACTGGACGGAACAAAAACCTGAGGCATGAGGTTGACCAAAAATCAAGGTTTTCATACTGGGAAATCCCTACAGAGCAGCTCCAACAGAGCCTCGGAAGGGCTGGAGGTTCCAAAGCCGTGAAAGTGAGGCAGCAGCAGCTCCAGCCGTGCCTGTGAGCAGCTTCATTTCAGAGCCAACGCAACCCCTGAGCAACTTCTGCATTTCATGGGCTTGGCTGGGAGGAGGAAGCGGGGCTGGGGTTGGGACAGCCCTCAGGGACAGCCTGGGGGCCCAGCTCGTCTTGTGACACTGGCACTGCCACCACAAGGGCTCTGCAGGACCTTGTGCCAGCGCTGGGCAAGTTCATCAGCTGGGCATGGGAAGAGCTTCACATGCCTTCTTCTGGAATCAGGGAATCACAGAGATTGGAAAAGCCTCTGAGATCATGCCCAACCATCTCCCCAGCACTGCCAAGGCCACCACTGACCTGTGTCCCCAGGTGCCACATCCACAAGTTTTTGAACACTTCCAGGGATGGGGACTCCACCCCTGCCCTGGGCAGCCTGTGTCAGGGCCTGACCTCCCTTTCCACGTGAATATCCAATCCAAACCTCCTCAGTATAATTTAAGGCTGTTCCCTCTCATCCTGTTCCTTATTCTCTGGCAGCAGAGCCTGACCCCCCCACTCCCCCCGCAGCTCCATCCTCCTTCCAGGGGAGTTCCAGAGCCAGAAGGTCCCCCCTGAGCCTCCTTTTCTCCAGGATGAGCCCTCCCAGCTCCCTCAGGAATTCTCCAGGACCCTTCTCCTGGTGCTCCAGCCCCTTCCCCAGCTCCCTTCCCATTTCTGGCAAGGCAGAGGTTGCCAGGGGAGCTCCCACCTGCATAGATGCAGACGAAGGAGCCCTTGGCGATGTCGTCGAGGCAGCGGATGCCCCACCCTTTGTTCTGGGTCTTGAAGAGCTGCAGCCTCACCTGGAGGCCGTGCTGGACCAGGCGGTTCGTGCACATGTTCACATTGCACTTGCACCTCTTGTTGCACTCGTAAACGCTGGAAGAAAGGAGAAGGAGGACAACTTCCATGATGAAGGAATATCCCAAAGATTGGTGCTGTTCATAGTCATACACAGAGCCCAGAGCACCAGGCTTGAAGCAGCCTGGTCTGGTGGAAGGTGCCCCTGCCCATGGTCTAGACGGTCTTTAAGGTCCCTTCCAACCCAAGCCATTCCACCACGAGCAGAAAGACCAAGACCAAAGGCAGGTTGTCAAACCTGCACCAATCTCTGGGATAAACTCCCTCTCCAGTGGAATCTGGAGCTGACACCTGGGCATGCAGGAGGCCCCAGCTCTGCTCACCCTGTTGGGAGACATTCCTCCAGCCTCTTGTGCTGGTAGCCTGAGTTGGGGTTGATCTGCCCCCCAGGGGTGCAGCCGCTCGCCTGGATAGTCAGCTGCTGACAGGCACACTTGGATCTGCAGGGAGACACAGGAAAATCCACAAGTTACAGCTTTCGTGTTGGTTCTGAAAACAGGAAAAGAAATTCAGTCTTTAGGCAGAGATGGCCACACAGGTCTTGACTTGGAATCAAACCAAGACAACTTGTGGATTCTCCATCCTTGAAAGTGTCCAATGCCAGGTTGGATCAACCTGGTCTAGTGGAAGGCATCCCTGCCCAGAGCAGGGGTGGACCTGGACGATCTTTTGACGTCCCTCCCAACCCAAAACCCACTCCACAAAACCCACAGCCAGCTGAGCTGTGTGGGTTTAAATCCCAGAGCAGATCCACCTTAGGATGTTACCCGGGGGCAGGTCACACACCCCCAAGTGCATGAGCAGCCACCTACTTGTCCCTGCAGCCATCTGGGCAGTCACAGCCCACGAGGAATTCCCAGCCGGTGTTGATGTAGACCCCCTTCCCGGGAATCCTCTCCTTGCTGTAGGCCACCTGCGGGGGCGGCGTGCTGTCGATCTCGTTGACGCACGACAGGGGCACGTCCTCCTTGCCTTTTGTGATGTCTGTGATGTAGTAGTAGGGCTTGTAGGGCTGGAACTTGCGGTCCACCAGCACGTAGGGATCCAGGCAGAACATCTCCAGGAAGAGGAAGTCGCAGCGGGTCTCGAAGAGGTAGCGCTCGATCTCGGCCATGGAGCGCAGGCACAGCCCGCAGGGGGTCTTGTACAGCACGTGGAAGCCCATCTTGCGGTTGACGCGGCGCCGCGCCGTCATCCGGCGGAAGTCGTAGAGCAGCGGGACCAGCAGCGGGTTGCGCCCGCGGTACTGGTCGCCACGGATGGGCCGCACGCGGGACAGGCAGGTGTCGCTGCACACGTGGGGCAGGAAGAAGAGCTTCTCCAGAGGGGCCCGGTAGGCCGGCTCGGTGGGCACGCGGTCCAGCATCCCGTGGAAAGGCGGGGCGGGCACGGCGCTGCTGGGGATGCTGAGGAGGAGGGGCAAGAAGGGATGGGAAGGAGGGTAATGGGCAGTGGCACCTGGCTGGGAGCAGCCACAGCAGGAGCAGGGCAGTGCCTGTGCCCCCTGTGCTGCCACTGTGGGGTTCTGGGGATGTCAGGACAAGAGAGATACTGAGGGGCTGGAGTGTGTCCAGGGAAGGGAAGGGAGGTGGAAAAGGGGTTGGAGCAGCCAGAGAAGGGTCTGGAAAGGAGCTGGAAGGGTCCTGAGGGAGCTGGGAGGGCTCATCCTGGGGAAAAGGAGGCTCAGGGGGGACCTTGTGGCTCTGGAATTCCCTGGAAGGAGGGGGGAGCTAGGGGGAGGTCAAGCTCTGCTCCCGGGGAACAAGGGATGGGATGAGAGGGACCAGCCTGGGAGGGTCAGGTTGGACAGGAGGAGGAATTTCCTCCTGAGAAAGGCTGTCAGGGCCCAGGGAGGGTTGGAGTCCCCATCCCTGAAGCACTTGGGGATTTGGGTCTGAGTTGGTGCTGGCAGTGCTGGAGTTTGGGAGGATTCATGGATCTGTCCCTCACCGGTGCTGCGGGACCGCGCTGGTCCTTCCCGGAGCCGGAGCATCTCCGAGGATGGGAGAGGAGGGGGATGAGTGCCCGGAGCCCACGGAGCCAGGACGGAAGGAAGTGCTTTTCTTGGCCACCTGCTTCCTGGATTGGGCCAACTGGCTGTCAGAGCACCTGCAGGAGGCAAGAAGGAGGTGGTTGGGAAGGTGGAAAAACAACTGGTGGGAATCAAAGCAACCACACACACCCCCCCCCCCCCATGAAATTCAGAAATTCAGGAGAATCTCAGCAAGGGTTGTTTTTTTTTTCTCCTAAGTGTGAAAATCAGCCCATTTTGACTATTTCTGCAATAACCCCCACAATAACCCCAAATTGCAGAACTCAGCTAAAAGCTCAGCTCAAAGTGACTTCTGATTTGGAAGTCAGGCTTCATCCCAGTGAGCTGGACAAACCAGGTCATGAAGAAATCTCTGCAACAGCAGAAACCAGAGTTTCCAGAGGCTCAATCAGTCCTGAGTGGGAGGAACTAATCCAAAAAACTCTTTTGGCAAGACTAAGGAACAACTGAAGATTGTGCAAAGGAATGTAGTAACATCCCTGATGAAGGAGTTAAAAGGGACTCCCAAGAAACAGGTTTTCAACTGATTTCAAGGGTTTTCAACCAACTCCAGGAGGTTTTCAACCCATTTCAGGAGGTTTTCAACGCATTTCAACCAACTGAACAAAAAACTACCCCAAACCAGCCACTGGAGGGAAACACTGAAGTTATTGGGGAAAAAGGGAAGAGGCAGGGAGAGCAGGAAGGGATGTGAGTTTCTACCAACAGTTGCCTGAAAGCAAAGTGTTCAAACACATCTCAAAGAGCAAGAGGAAAAATCAGCTTAAAACAGTCAGGTTTTTTTGACAGCACCAAGAATAACTTGGTAGCGAAACCACAGTTTCAGTGGGGAAGAGACCCAGAACTTCCTCAGAGCAAACAAAACACCAGAGTGTAGAGACCATTCTTGGTTTTAATGATCTAAAATCCAAGTGTTCTGAGCCCAGACACAGCAGGGACACAGGCATGGCCTCTGGGCTCTGCTCACACCAGCTGGGCTGGAACACTTGGGGTCTGTCCATGGGAAAACCAGAGCCTAAAGCCAAGCACTCCATGGGAAGGGGAATAGAATTCCCTATAACCAGTGCAAGGACTGAGTGGGGAAGGATTTGGCCACGATGAGGCTGCAGGTCCAACTCCATTGCCTTCGTGTCGTGACAGTGCCCGTGGTCCCGACATCCCGACGTGTCCCAGTGCCAGGCACAGCCCGGCTCTTCCCTTCACTCAGGGGGTTTTGGGACATCCTTCAGCATCCGTCTCCTCTTGGAAAGGTGAGGAACAATGTTCTCGTGGTCAGAGCAGCACAGGGGGAGCATTTCCAGGGCTACGTTGGGTCATATTGCACTCCTTGGAGAGGGAACCCCCCTGCCCTCCCTGAGACCCCCAGGTTGGAGCAGGTGGGGTTTGAGCTGTTGCTACACCTGGAGAGCCCCGGAGGAGTGAAGATTGACCTCGTGCACAGGCTGCTGACAGCGAGGACACCTCCTGCCCCACTGGTGCCCCACCAGCAGGGCAGTCACAGCAGAGGACGTGCTGGCACGGGGCCAGGCGGCCGTAAATCCGGATGGGAAACCCACAGCAGGGACAGGAACGGGCCGGGAGAACATCCCTGTCCCCCACTAAAGAGTCCCCCAGCACATCCCCAGGTTCCCTGGTGTCCTCCAACACGCTCCCTTCATCTCCGAGCCGGGCTGCTCCTCCATCCAGTGGCTCCAGGAATGTCCCCCTTGGGCCCCTGGCAGAGGCTTGGCCGTGGTTTGCTCCGTGCCCAGCGGGACCGGCCACTGATCCCGAATTCCCAGCGAGGGCAGTGCAGGTGCAGGGACACAAGGCAGCCGGGGGCCAGCGCCTGGATCGTGACACGAGGGAGCAATTCAGATTTTGGGGAGAGGAGCAGCAAAGGTCCCACTTGGAAATACAAGTGCAAAAAGCTTTAGCTCTGAGGAGGAATGTTTGGCTCCAAGGGGGGGGTGTTGGCTGTTGGCTCCCACCCCCGAGTGATTCATCCTGCTGCTTTAGCCAGTAGTTTTCTCCCAAAATCGTGGCTAAAACCAAGCCACAGGGGGGAAACCTGCACCTGAGGATTCCTGTGCACAGAAAAAGTGGTGCCTGAGCGAGCTGAGAGCTGGAGAGGGAAAGCAAAGGAGGTGGAAGGGCTGAGGTGGCTCAGGACTTACTCTGTCTCTGCAGGCTGAGGGGACACGGGGCGAGCGGCTGGGAGCTGCTCCGGGGGCTTGTACTGGGGACCAGCTCCTGCTAAATCCTGGGTGTACTGGACCACAGGGCCCTTGCTCCTCACAGCACCTGGGGGGGAAAGTGAAAAAACAAATAGTCAACAGGAGAAATCTCCAATGTTATCCAAAGTTGGCTGTACTGGCCCCAAAATGCTGCCTTGTTGCCTGCAAGGATCCAAAACTGAGGGGTTTGGGTGAGCTCTGTGGACAGCAACTCCACCAGAAATTCTGGTCACTTGACCCAGCTGCACTTTGGTTTTGTGGTGTAATTCCAGGAGAGAAATCCCACTGGAACACTCAAATCTCCTGTGCCAGGAGGAAAAAAGACTGGAAACCTGAAATCCCTAGTTCTGCTAAAAAAAAAAAAAACCCATTGGAAACCTGAAACCTCCTCTGCCAGGAGAGAAAAAAAAAAACAAACAAACAAACCTGGAAATCTGCAATCTCCTATGTCAGGAGGGAAAAAAAAGCAAGCTGGAAAGCTGAAATTTCCTTCTGCTAAAAACCCCCCCCCCAAACCCAAACCACAGTTAAATCCCAGGATATGAATGGATCCAGAAGATGCCACCACCCACCAACATTGGGGCGAGTCCTGGTTTGCCCACTTTGCTTCTTCTCCTGGGTGGAAGCCGTGGAGGTTTTCATGCTGAACATGGGCTCGAGGCGTGTGGAGCCACGGTAGATCCACTCACAACGCTTGTCCTCCCGCAGGAAGGAGAAGGACACATTCCCAGTTCCCATGGGAAGAGGTTCCTGGGGGAAAAAACACACAAAGAGCACAGGGAGACACACCAGTGAGTGGTGACAAACAGCAGAGCCAGGGACTTATCAGGGTTGGAATCTCCTAATTGGGATAGCAGGGGAAAGCTCTCCATGGAAAAGGTGTTCAGCCCCTGGCACAAGTTCAGTGGGGGGCCTTGCACTCCAAGAAAAAATGACCTGACTAGCCCCCCTCCTCCTCAAATTTAATCCTATTTTCCTAATGGGAGAAGAGAAATTCCTACCAGGAAAAGGATTTTGACTAGACTTCCATCGACTTCTTCCACCCTGGATTTCCACCAGGTCCCTTCCCACTCAGTTTTGATGAGCTGTCCAGTCTTCAGCAGCACCATGGGCCTGTTAGGGTAGGCTGTGATGTATTCCTCGATGAAATCCCGACAAGAAACATCCTCAATGTCTTCCCAGGTCTTTTCCACTGATGGGAGAAAGGAAAAGAGAACAAAACACAAAGACCATTTAATTATTTTTTTTTTTGAGGTCTCAGATGGATTTTTACATCAAGGGGTGAGACCCTGAGGGGCCCGGGACTTGGCGGCACATCCTGAACCCACCCTGGCAATAAACCAGGAATTCCAGATTCCTGAAATTACAGATTCCTGAAACTCCAGATTCCTGAAAGGGCCCTGGTTTTTGAGCCCAGGCTTCTTCCAAACCCCCCCCCAAAACCTCTCCAGGGATCACTCACGTGGCCGACACACCGGGTACAGCTCCCGCTCCTTCACGTAGGATGCGTAACCATCGTCAAAGAAGATCAGGAATCTGGGAAAAAAGCAAGGAATTAGGACTGGAGCTGGACAGAACACAGCCTCTCCTCTTCTCCTCTTGGAACAGGAGATATCCCACCCCTGGGAAGAGCCTCAGCTCTCCGTGTGCTTCCCTAAGGGAAGACAGAGGCTTTCCAGCAGCAGCACAATTCCCAGCCAGGATCTTTCCCTTTGCTCCAAATTCCCTTCGTGCCCCAGCCAAGGGGAAAGAAAAATAATGATTAATTGCTCCTGGTTTCTGCAAGGAAAGTTGTTTTTGGAGTCTTTGGGACAACAGAGCAGGAAAACATGGGGACTTGAAGAGGGAAGGAGATGGACACAACTCCAGAGCTACTCCTGCAGTACTACTGTCTCAACAGAGCAGCCCTGCCCCTTCTTTATTCCCAAAAAAGCTGCTCCAAACCCACTCTTTCTCCTCTTGGAAGTGCTCTGGCACCAGCACTGGCACTAAACCCTTCCAGGGCTCCCATTTCCTCCCTGTTTCACGCCTCAGGCAGCCCAGAGTCCACATCTGGGTGATAATTTGAATAAATTAACAGATCTAATTCCTGACTCAGGGCCATAAGCAAGAGAGTGGAAGCTCCACCCTGAGGTTTCAGAGATAAGATTAAAGAAAGAGCCAGAAGGGGGAGGGCAAAATTTAGCACCCAAAAGATATTCAAATGGCTTTTTTTTTATGCCTAAAACAAAGGAAAAAAAGCAGGGATGGGGATCCATGACCCTGGGAAACAAGGAATACCTGTCTTTATTCTTGACATTGGGGGTCTCAGCCACGATGCCAGCATAGAGCCACATCTGATTGCCATCCTTGTACCTGGCCACCACCCTGCTGCCCACGTGGTGCCTCTCAGGGAAGGGGTGGTAGTCGTAGGCAATGTGGTTCCCCGAGAGCAAACTCTTCCCTTTGTTGTCAAATTTGACTTTGTATTTCTTGCTAGTACCTGGGGAGATGTTTTAAGATAAACAGAAGAGGGAAAAGAGATAAAACCCGAGTGGTTTCACACCAGAAATACAACACCCTGGGTCATTCTGAGCCTGTTTGTCCAGAGTTTATTTAAAACCCTTTCAGGAATTAATTTGGGAAGTGGAACAGTGGAGGTGTGTTGCTCTCCCAGTGCCTTTTAATCCACGTTTCCCACCCAAAACCCAGGGAAAGCCCCACACCCAGCACCTACCGACTGCCTGGATGGCAATTAAAGTCCCTTTGTGCCACGTTTTGGTCCTTTTCTTGCCCAAAATCCTCATTCCCACTTTGAGATCCCCGTCAGTGTCATCCCCAGGGGCTGCAGGGACCACGGGCTGAGCAGTGCCAGGACGCTCTTGAGGGGGCTGTGCCTCTGCCAAGAAACAACAACAGCATTAAAATCACCCAGAGCTCCCTTTCCTGGCACACAGCTGGAAGCACAGCTGGAATCACATCCCTCAGAGCTGCAGCAGGAGCAATCCCTGCTTCCCTTGCCCTTAGGCAGCCCAAGGGCCTGTGTTTTCCTGCATGGGAAAGGCTTAAAATGAAAATGGGATTTGGAATCAATATATCCTAAATTACAGGAAAATGGAGCTGAAGGGAAAACTGGATCATTGTTTGCCTTTTTTTTGGGAAGGAAAAGCCCAGGGCACACAAGGGGGAGGGTCTGTTTGTCCCTGGAAGCTCCCCCACCTTTCTGTGCTTCCTGGAAGCTTGTTTTCTTGCTCACAGCATCCATGAATTTTGCAACATCCCGGGCAGATTTCCTCATGGCAGCCATTGCTTCCCGCAGCTGGGAGGGAGGGAAGAGGAGGGAAAACAGGAAAATTTGCGGTTTGTGCCAAATGCAACACTGTGTCCCAGGAAAACCCTCCTGGAATTAGGAGTTATCTCTAGTCAGGACCTTCCCACTCACCAGATTCTGATCCCTGGACATTCCAGAAGTGTTGAAGCCTGTGAGCAAAGAGAAAAAAAAAAAAAAGTGGTTTAAAACATTTTGAGGGGTGGGGAAAAAAAAAAATAGATCCCAATCAAACCAAAGAAGGAAGAGGGAACAGGGAAAAGCATCCACCTCAAACACCTGTCAGGAATTCCACTCCAACAAGGCTTTTCCTCAGTCACTTTTTAATACAGGGAAGTGTTTGATGGGGACAACAATCAGGCAGGACAACAGGGAGATGGGGAAAAGGGTGAAATTCCAGTGTGGGGTTCCAGGAAACATAGCACATTAGCAGCATCTGTGCTCCTCACAAGCAAAGAGCACTCCCTCCTCGTGATCCCCCTGCTGTCCTGGAGATACTGAACTGTGCTTCCAGCCCAAGTCCACGCTCATGACGTCGTCATCCTCCTCGTCCGGGATCTCGATCACTTCCGTGGCCACCGGGGCCTCGTCCTCGGAGCTGCTCTCCCGGTACTCCAGGCCCATCATGGAGTACAACTCCTTGGCCAGTGCCTCACACTTGTCGATGGCCCTGGGGGGAGAGGGAGAGGGGAGGGAATCCAGCTGCACATCCTGGAATTCCACAGGAACGGGGCTGAGACCGACACTTGAGGGAAGCAGAAGTGTCCACGTCAAGGAATTGTTACTGTTTCCCACCCTTTAGCCACATAAACAAAGTGACTTGGGTCTGCCCCCTCCTCGGAATTCCAGGCCCACCCACCTCGTGGCATCGTCAATCATCTGGTCAACGTGAGCCACCTCCTCCTCCTTCTGCCTCACGCACTCCTCCAGCTCCGCCAGCTGCTGCTTCCTCTGCCTCACCCACTGGGAGTTCTCCACCTCCCTGTCGATGATCTCCTGCAGCTCCTGCATGGAGATGCCCAGCTCCTCCAGCACGTCCTGCTCCAGCTCCTCCTCCATGTGCTGGGAATCCATCTCTGCTGCCCCTGGGAGCGGGACGGGTGAGGGAGGGCAAGGGAGGGGAGGGCAGCAGGAAGGGCAGCAGGTGAGGGAGGGCAGTCAGGCCCCACCATCCCGTGTCCCAGTGTCCCTCCATAGCCCCCCCACCCCCTGTCCCCACCTCCAGGTCCCCCCTCAGCTCCTCCTGATCCTCCCCCATCCCCTC
>VXBA01005047.1:29732-46809 GCA_013399895.1 Serilophus lunatus
GCCCAGATCAGAATCTGAGCTTGGCTGTGATTTTTTTGGGTGGTTTTTCACTCCTCCACCTCGTGCTTTTCTGGTGTTTTATCCAGGGCTGTTCATCCAGCCTCTGCTGAAAGGTTTTATTTCAAGTTTTTTGTGCCTCCAAACGCTTTGGGGGTCCCTAAAATTGGGGATTCTGAGAATCCAGGCAGGGAGGAAGGAAGGGGCTCGTGGCTTTAAACCGTGTTTGTGGAAGTGGTGCCTCCAGAGTTTCCTTAGTTCTCAAAACTCTAAACAAATTCTCCAGTGAAAGAGAGAGAATTTTCAACATCTGTGTCTAATATTTGTCACCCTGGGAGGGGTGAGGGCTGTTTGTGGTAAAGAGTGGGGGGTTGAAAGCTTTGGGGTTTGCCAATTTAACTGAATTTTATATTATTATTTATATTTTTAAATCCCTCCTGGCTGGGAGTGAAAAGAAAGAGCCTCCACTGAGAGAGAAAAGGATTAAAAATACAAGTATTTGCCTTCTTGTGCAGGTTTTAATATTAACTTGGATTATTATTTCAGCCACTTGGAATTGGGAGGAATGTCCTTGGGTTTTTTACTTAATTTCTGTGTTTCTTCTTGGAGAAAATTCCCCTGGGGGTGAGGGTGCTGAGCTGAAAACCTCCTCCTTCCTCCCAAAAATCAGTTCAAAATCACCAAAAATTGGGAGGTTTGTGCCATCAAAACTGAAATATCAAAGCCCTGGGAGAAGAGCCTGACCCTCCCCCAGCTCCAAACTCCTCCCAGGGCTTTGGAAAGAGGGAGAAACTCCAGGAATTCCTATGGATTGGCAAGGGAAAAAAACCCCTCCCTCCTCAACCCCAGCTGCTTGGAGGGGAACAAACCAGAGGGAGGGAATGGGAATGGGGGAAAATACACCTAATTTTGGGAGAAATGCCAGGAATTTGTGAGCCACACAGCTGTAATTAAACCACCACCCCACTCTGGGAGTGAAATTCAACTCAGGGGGGGTTGAAATCCAGCTTGAGGAGCTGGAGAAATAATTGGGAACCCCCCCCCAAAAGCCCATTTTTCTTCCCCAGTTTACTAAACCTGCCTTGATTTCCTCACTTTGTTGTGGCTGTTTCCTCCCCAGTGTGGTTTGGGAGCCCAAACTGGGGGTTTTGGGGGTTGTTTTGAAGGGATTTGGGGCCCCTCAGCTTTGCCAAAGCAGAAGTGGTTTGGCTGCTGCTGCTTCAGGCTCAGTTTGAAAGGTCGTGGTGGAGATTTTGGGGCTGTTTGGGGGAGGGGAGGCAGGAAACAGGAGCATGGAATCCCTGCTGGTCCAGGTGCTGCAGGCAGCTGGGGGACAGCACAGGCGAGTGGGTGACAGTGCTACTGGTGCCCACTGGTCTGTACTGGTTTGAGGAGCATTTGGGTCAATTCTTTGTCTGAGGTTGGGGGAAAAAAAAACCCTCTCTGAGGGAAAACTCTGCAGTTCTGCTCCTCCCCTGCTGCAGGGATGAGAAAGGGGCTCCCAGCAGGCTCCTCCTCCCTCCCTCCCTCCCCCAAAAATAAGATTCCACATCTCCCAGTTTGGCAGCCCCAGCTTTTCCAGCTCAGGGGAAGCAGCTCCAGGAGTGGCCCCTTGGAGCAGGAGAACACAAACCCAGCCCCAGCAGAGGCTGACACACACCACCAGAGCATTCCACAGAGCCAGAGGGGCCTGGGCAAAAATCCTGCTTGATTTCCTTGGTGGGGTTTTTTTTTTTGTGTGTTTTTGGTTTTTTTTTATCCTCAATTCCTGCTCAGAAATGGCCTCGGACGTTTCCTCCCTGGGAGCAGCTGTGGGCTCTGGGACCCCTGGATCAGGAGCCCAGCCTGGAGGGGCTCAGAGAGGCAGCAAGAGGAGACCTGGGTGAGTTTATGCACTAAGGGGGGGGTTTCTTGAGGCAGCTTTTCTCTGGGAAAACCCCCCCCCATGATAGGGGAGGATGTGGCTGAGTCAACAGTTTGGTGGTTCTTGCAGGTGGGATTTCTCCAGCCCTTTGTGGGGGTATCTTGGTGCCACTTCCACCCTTTGAAGAGGAGGTGAAATTACACCTCCAGAGGGGGGTTAAAAGCTGAGTTGCTCCTTTGTAGCTACACCAAGGGTTGAGAGAGGAGCAGGAGTTGCTGAAGCTGCAACAGCAGCTGCTGCAGGAGGTGGAGGAACAGAGAGAATCCTGATTTTGGGGGGGGGTTTCTCCAACCTTTGCAGCTGTACAGGCCCTGGGAGGGGTGGGGGGGAAGCCACGATGTGCTTGTGGGAGGGTTTTTTGTTTGCTAAAAATGCCTCTACAAATTCAAAGGGGATGCAGAGGCTGTTCCCAGATTCCTGGCACGAGAAGTGGCCTCATCATTTCCAGGCAAACTGAAATCAGCCCTTGCCCTGCTCCCAGTCACTCAAACTCTTCCCTTCAGCAGCTCTTCCCCCCCTCCCTGCTCTGCTGCAGCCACAGTTTGCCATCCCAGAAGGAAAGGTGGAAAATCTTCCCTTTGTCCTCCCACTGGAACTTGTCAGAACTGGGGGTTTGACCCTGTGTGGGCCAAAGATTTTTATCCTCTTTATTAATTTTATTTTAAATGCACCCAATCCAAGTTTTTTTGCTGGTCCCTGAAGCATCCAGAGCTTTTGGAGCAGGAGGTTGGGGTGAAATGGGTGCTCCAAGTGGGTTTTCTTCCTTTGGAGCTGTTTTTCCTTGCTCTGTGTGTGACAGACACCCAAAGAAAAGCCCTTTCCCACACTTTGTGGGTTGTTTCACGTTAGGAACACTTAATTATGTTGGAACTCATTAGCTTTCCCTTTCAGGAATCATCTGGGCTGACAGAAAAGCAACTTCAAGGAGCAGCCACTTGGTTAATAATGACCTTCCTTCTGTTTTTCAGGCTGGATTTTGATGATGATGGAGAAGGAAACAGTAAATTCCTCAGGTGAGGGAGAGTGTGGCATCCAAAATTTTATGGTCTAGGACTGTCTGAGTGTTTTCCCTGCAGGAGGATCTTGCAGCTCCTGTGGCTTTTCCCCTCTGGAAGCAGCAGGAAGTTCTCCACTTCCTTAAACTCTTCCCTTTCTCCCAGTCAGCACAATCCCCCCATCTCTGCAGCTTTTATCAGTGCTAATTAACCCTCATCTGCTGTGAGGATGCTTCAGCTCCAGGGACATCCTGATTCCCAGGGAGTTGGCTGCAAGGATCTCCTGGTGCTCCATATGGAACACAGAAGACTTGGAATGCCTTGTCATTTCTTTGTAGCCTCTCTGCATGGCTTAGGATTGAATAATGACCCTGGAATTCCATGTGTTCCACTCCTCCTGGGGTGATTCCAGGGGGATTAATGTAGGATTTACCTGTGGAAACCCCCTTTCCACGAAGGTCTTGCTTGGGGTGACCTTGATCTTCCAACAGGGGTTGTAAGGACATAAAGATTTATTTCCCCTCCCACCCCAGTTTTACACCAGGGTGTTTTCAGTGGGATTTATTAATCTTTGTTTTATCTGTGGGGTTTTTTTGGGGAGAGTTAAAAAAGGAAATGCAAACACTTTAAACCTCTTTCCTTCTCGTAGATGTGACGATGACCCGATGCCCAACGACAAAGAGAGATTTGCCAGGTAAGAATTTGCTGCTTGTGAAGCTTTTTGTGCCAAAAAACCCCCCCTTAATTTAAGAGAGATCCTTCAGCATCCTCCTCACTGCCCCTGGATCATCTCCCTTTGAAGGTTTTCCAAAGGATCCACACGTTTTCCTGGGTGGTTTTTGGACAGTTCATGGGATGAAATGACATTCCTTTTTTTTTTTTTTTTTTCCACCATTCTTTTCAGCTCTGGCCTTGGACTCCTCCTTCTTTTCTCCTGCTCAAGGAACTTGCAGAGATACAAGTTTCCTGCTTAGCACAAGTTTTCCTTGAATAGGATTTCCTGGCAAATGTTGGGAGTTGTGTGTTTTATGGGGGATTAGGCAGAAGCTTCACAAGTTGGGTGTTTCCTGGAGATTGTAGGGAATATTTTTGCTCTGATTCCTTTCTGATGTCTGACAGCAGCTCAGATGTCCAACCTGAACCTCCCCTGAACCTGAGGCTCTTTCCTCTCATCCTGTTTTTATCTGGGAGAAGATTCCAACTCAGCCCTGGTCCCAACCTCCTTCCAGGGAATTCCAGAGCCACAGAGTCCCCCCCCTGAGCCTCCTTTTCTCCAGGAGGAGCCCCCCCAGCTCCCTCAGGAGTTCTCCAGCTCCTTCTCCAGCTCCATTCCCTTCTCTGGACACTCTCCAGCCCCTCAGGGTCTCTCTTTTCCTGAGAGGCTCCAAAACTCTCCCCAGTTTTGAGGATTGGAGGTGCCCCAGCAGTTCCCAAACTGGAGATCACTGCCCTGCTGTTCCTGCAGGGAATTCCAAGATGAGCTTCTCCAGCTCTTTAAGTGATTTGAGTCTTCCTGAAGTCAAGGAAATTAGAAATATGTTAGAAAAAGCAGAGTATTTATAACATCAGAAAGAAACCAAGCAAATTAGAGCTCATGAAACGTCTTCAAACTCCAACACACCTCGAGCACCAGTTTAATGTGGAATGTTGCAAACTGTTTCATTTCATGGAATTGCTCCTCTGCAAAACAGACCTGTCCCTAGGCTGGGTTTCCTAGTCCATCTTTCCATTTTTTTTTTTCCCCATTTCTTTCAACTTTTTTTCCATTTTTAGCTTAGCTGGCTGATTTTATTTTTAGGTCTGATGATGAGCAGAGCTCAGCGGATAAGGAGAGACTTGCCAGGTAGGAGAATGGAGATTCCCAGCATGGACAAGCAGAGTTTTCCTTTCCTTAATGTCTCTCTAGGCATCCTTTCTCTTTTTTTTTTTCCCCTCCCTCCTTCCCTCATCTGCTGCAGAGGATTTAACAGACTCCTGGAAATTGCTGTGGAATTGGAATTAGGAGGGGAAAGGCATTTAGGAAAGGCACAGCTCATCCTTGGGGGAATATTTTTAGGGAATACCTGTTTGCCAAAAGCCTCTTGCATTCACCTGGAGCTTTGCTAACCTATGTTAAAGAGTTTCCCGTGTCCTGGTGTTATTTTTGGGGAGGTTTTGTGTCCCAGGAATGCTGAGGACAGGCACGAGAAGGTGTGTTAGTTCTGGTGTTTCCCTTCCAGGAAACGTGGTGTCACCGGAAAACAGAATTTGATTTCCCCCTCTCCAAGTTTCTGTTGGTAATTGATGAGGGGCTGTGCCTGAAGCCACCAAAACAGCCACCTGGAATGTGCAGCAGGAATCCAGGGATGTGCTGTAGGGACACCTGGGCACGCCTGCCCCTGGTTTGCCACCTTGCAGAGTTAATCTGTCACTTTTAAGACACCCCAGACTTGTTATTAAGCAGAACCCAGGACTAAAAAGCCCATCCTGGGTGCTGAAAGTGCCCCAGACTGGGGCAGTTCCTTCCTGCTGGCTGCATTTAAACCAAAGTGTAACCCCCCAAACAGCCTGTGCTGAGGTGTTTGAGTGTTTGGGGAGATCAGGAAGCCATGGGAATCTAGGGAATCCAAGGGACTCTTCTTCCCAAGAGCCTGTAGTAGAGGATATATCAGAGAGCCATGGAGTGATGTGGGTTGGAAGGGACCTTAAAGCTCATCTCTCATGGCAGGGACACCCTAAAGGTGAGGTCACTGAATGTTTGCACACACCTGGCAGTGATAAATGCTCCATTTTTGTGATAAATGCTCCATTTTTGTGTTTATCCTCTTTATTCACTTGCCTGTCCTCGTTTTTCCAACACTTCCATCTCATCTCACTTCCCACCATGTGCTTCCTTGCACCTGCTCCATCCTCCTGAACAGGAAACCTGGCTTCTAAGCTCTGTTTTGGAAAACCCACTGTAGGAACTCAGTTAAATTCCATGTTCTGAATAAAAAGAAGCAAGTTCTGCTGTGGGGTTGATGGGGACTGTGCCCTGTGCGCCAAAGGTGTGTCAAGAACCTCTTTAAGGAGGAAGGAGTTGTTGTGGTGGCTCTTTAGAGGTTGGTGCCCAAGGTTGGCCTCGATCTGTGCAGGAATCAGGTGTTACCTGTTCTGAAGTTTCCCTCCTGTGATTCTGTAAAAGGCTCTTGGGGTGACTGAGAAGTGTCTTCCCAAAATCACCACAAGGTGAGGCTCAGCTAAAGGAGGTTCCTCAGAATCCTGGAATGGTTTGGGTTGGAAGGGGCATTAAAGCTCCTCCAGTCCCAGCCCCTGCCATGGGCAGGGACACCTCCCACCAGCCCAGGTTGCCCAGAGGAGCAGGTGCCCAAGTTTCAGCTGCAGCCCTGATCTCCTTGTGTGTGTGTGTGTGTGTGTGTGTGTGTGTGTGTGAGATGGAGGGGATGCTGGAGGGGATCCCAGGGATCTCCTCCATCCTGGGATGGACACTGAGGGGGTGAGTCCTCCCAGTCTGCACCAGTGCTGATCTCACCTGCAGCGGGAGCAGAGGAAGAATTCCTTTGTCCTTCTGCACGTTGTGGAGTGATGGGGAGGCTTAGCCCAGCTCCTGGCTGGCCCCAGGGAGCTGCTGTGTCCTCAGAGCAGGGCCCTCAGCCCAGCAGGTCCAGGTGTAGCCTGTCCCTCTCCCCCTCACCCCCCTGTTCCCTGTGCACGCCCAGCATGTGAGGCTTCACTCCTTCTAATCCCGACGTGTGTCGCTGCCGTGGGGACGCGCCCGAGCCTTCCCTCAGTGACTCCATCCTCCTCCTCCTCCTCCTCCTCCCCGGCCTCCCACAGGGAAAACCACAGCGAGATCGAGCGCAGGAGGAGGAACAAGATGACCGCCTACATCACAGAGCTGTCGGACATGGTGCCCACCTGCAGCGCCCTGGCCCGGAAACCGGACAAACTGACCATCCTGCGCATGGCCGTGTCCCACATGAAGTCCCTGCGCGGCACCGGCAACACCTCCACGGATGGCACCTACAAACCCTCCTTCCTCACTGACCAGGTCTGGGAGGAGGGGAGTGGAGTGGGTTGGGTTGGGTTGGATTGAGTTGGATTGGGTTGTGTTGGGTTGGATTGAGTTGGATTGGGTTGTGTTGGACTGGGTTGGGTTGTGTTGGACTGGGTTGGGTTGTGTTGGATTGGATTGGGTTGTGTTGGATTGGATTGGGTTGTGTTGGATTGAGTTGGATTGGGTTGTGTTGGATTGAGTTGGATTGGGTTGTGTTGGATTGGGTTGTGTTGGATTGGGTTGTGTTGGATTGGGTTGTGTTGGATTGGGTTGAGTTGGATTCGGTTGTGTTGGATTGGGTTGGGTTGGATTGGATTGGATTGGGTTGTGTTGGATTGGATTGAGTTGGATTGGGTTGGGTTGGGTTCTGTTAGATTGGATTGGGTTAGATTGGATTGAGTGGGGTGGGGTTGGGTTGGATGGGGTTGGAAGGGAACTGAAAGTGGCAGGGACACCTCCCACTAAACCAGGTGGCTCCAACCTGGCCTTGAGCAATTCTGGGGCTGGAGGAGCCACAGCTGCTCTGAGCAGCCTGGGACAAGGCCCTCCCTACCTTCACAGCCAGGAATTCCTGCCTAGAATCCCATCTAAGTCTGAAGTCTGTCAGTTTAAAACCATCACCTCTTGTCCTGTCACTACTTCCCCTCACAAAAAGTCCCTCTCCCTATGTTTTTTAAGATCCTGGAAGGCTGCAGCGAGGTCTCCCTGAATTTTTCTCACCTTGGCTTGGTGCTGCTCTGTGGGAAATACAGCAATGGGGAGAGGAAAATGAAGGGATGGGCGGGGGGGGAAACAGGTTGGGTTTGGCTCTGGAACTGAGTGTCTGTGTGTCCTCAGGAACTCAAACACCTGATCCTGGAGGCAGCTGATGGCTTCCTGTTCATCGTGTCCTGCGAGACGGGGCGGGTGGTCTACGTGTCCGACTCGGTGACCCCCGTGCTGAACCAGCCCCAGTCCGAGTGGTTTGGCAGCACCTTGTACGACCAGGTGCACCCAGATGATGTGGGGAAGCTCAGGGAGCAGCTCTCCACATCTGAGAACGCCCTCACAGGTACAGCCCCCCCCATCCTCCCCATCCCCAGGCTGGAATCACAGGGGGTGGGAGCAGGGAGAACCTGGGAGGACTCGGATTAAACCCTTCCCTTTGTAGAAGGAACCAAACCCTGGTGCCTTTCTACCAAGGATGCTGCAGCCCCCCCAGAGAATGCATCTAAAGGTACCACGGTGACACTCCTGTCCTGCCAGTCTCCCAGTGCCATACCTGGAGCCACACCTGTGCTGGGGGAAGGACTCCCAGTGCAGCAGCATCTCCTTTGCCCTCCTTTTTTCAGGTCGTATCCTGGACTTGAAGACAGGGACTGTGAAGAAGGAGGGGCAGCAGTCCATGAGGATGTGCATGGGCTCACGGAGATCTTTCATCTGCAGGATGAGGTGGGGAGGAAATTCCCTGGGGAAACAACTGGGCCTGAAGCTGAACTCACTGTCTGGCCCCCCCATGCTTTTGGTTCAGCTGGTTTGGGCTCATTTTGATGCAGAGTGATAGAACATGGCTGAGCTTTCCATACAGTCAAGTTCCTGGGGTGTTTCTTTGCCCTGTTGTACAAGATCCAATTTAAAGTAACAATTAGTTTTGGCCCCACGTGTCATCTCCCCTTCATTCTGCAGAATGAGGGCTTCAGGTGATGGAAATTCAAAGGTTCTTCCCCATTTATAGGGAGTCAACCTTCCCCTTATTCCAAGGTTTTCAGGCTATTTTCATGTTGACCAAGAAAGACAAATCCTTTCCTACCCCCTTGGTACAGGTGTGGCAACAGCTCTGTGGATCCAGTGGCCGTAAATCGTCTCAGCTTCATGAGGAACCGCTGCAGGTAAATAACACACACACTAAAAATTGGAAATAAACGTGTAAATAATCCAACAAAACACTTCTGCCTCGCTTTCCCACACCTGAACCTGCAGCACAACCTGTTTGTCTCCCTCAAGGAATGGTTTAGGTGCAGCAAAGGATGGAGAGCCTCACTACGTGGTGGTGCACTGCACTGGCTACATCAAAGCCTGGCCTCCAGCAGGTGAGGATTCACCTCAGGTGTTCAAGGGGGGTTGTTTTTAACAGCACATGGTCTCTGAAAGTTGCCATTCCATTTGCAAACATATCTATCATTTTATTTTAAGATTGAGCTGATTTTTGCAGGCACAGCCTCAGAATTCTCTGTCTGTAAAGGATGAAAATAATACAAAACTGCCTGAAATTTAAAGACTTTGAACCCTTCTGTTGACAAAAGGGAGGGGGAGGCACCTTCATGTTCCAAATCCCTTCTTGAGGGAGGGTGTTGAGTTACAGCCCAGGGTGGAGAGGATGTGGAGGTGCATGTCCTGTGAAATGAGTGATTTCTCCTGGAATTCTTGGCACCCCCTCCCAGGTGTTTCCCTGCCTGACGATGACCCTGATGCAGGCCAGGGCAGCAAGTTTTGCCTCGTGGCCATTGGCAGGCTCCAGGTGAGTGTCCCCCTTTTCCCTTTTTGTCCTGGGAACCCCCAGATTTAAACTGTTCTGCCTGAAAACATTCCCTGATGGCCACAGAAGCCACTGCAGGGCTGGCCTTGGTAACAATACCTGTGCTCCCCAACAGGTGACCAGCTCTCCCAACTGCACAGACATGAACAATGTGTGCCAGCCCACAGAATTCATCTCCAGGCACAACACTGAGGGAATTTTCACCTTCATCGACCACCGGTGCGTGGCCACCGTGGGCTACCAGCCCCAGGTGAGCAGGTGGAGGAGCTTTGTAACAAAAACCTGCTTTTCTGCCTTATTTCTCCTGCCACATCCCAGCTCTGCTTTAACAGAGCTGATAAACCACACCCAGGGCTTAATCCAGCCATGTGTTTCTTTTCCACTGGTTGCTTTTCCATTTGTTTTTTTTTCCAAGGCCTTTGATCGTGGGAAGGCTGGGTGGCTCTGGATTATGTCAAATGTCAATTAAAGCCATTTTTGCCTCAAATTGAGTTAAAGATCAAACATTAATCAGCAGCTGTTGGGCTCCTCTTCAAAAAACAGCAAAAAAAACAGCCCCTTGTGCTTGGGTTGTGTAACAGGGGACTGGGGGGAGGGGGGAAGGAGCAGGAACTACCTGCCCAAAGTGGGATCAATTATGGAATCTGCTTGCCAGATGAATTGACTTGATCTCTCTCACAATTCCTTGAAAATCAGGAACTTTTGGGGAAAGACATTGTGGATTTCTGCCACCCAGAAGACCAACAGCTTTTACGGGACAGCTTTCAGCAGGTAAAGACATTGTAGCTGCCCTTTGCATTCAGGGTGGAATTCAGATTGGAACTGAGGTTGGAATTCAGATTGGAATGCCCTCGGTGCTTGCAAAGCAACGAAACTAATTGGAAAACAAGAGGGAAAACAAACCTTAGATAATCTTCCTTTGCAAACAGTTACAGATCAAGTCCCAGAATTAAATGCAAAATGAAACAGAAGCATCTGATGACTTAAGTCCTGAATCCCTGCTGGTCCAGGCTGCCTTTAGGGCCAGGGATGTGGCTCCCAAGGGCCTGCTTGACTTGCTGTGCTCCTGTGGCTGAAACCCTGGTTCATCTCTAGGGCCCAGCCCAGTGCTGCAGAACCCGAAATGGAGGTGGTTTTCTTGCCCTGTTATTTCTGAGGGCCTTGGACTGGTGGCAGGGCAGGTAAGGCTGCCCCTGTGCTTTCATGACTCCAAAAAACCAGCTGCTCATATCCATTGCTCCAAACCGTTGGAATCAGAGGCGACAGCATGTGTTCCATTTCTTGGAGGCTTTTTTTCATAACATCCCACCAGTGCAAAGAGATCAGAGGAGTGAAGCCAAAAAAAAGGGGATTTTAGATTCCCCTCTTGTATCCTTTGGGAATCAAGGTGTCCTGTTGCAGGAGTGCCACTTAGTTTGGGAAGGCTGAGATGTTCCAGGTTTGAGGCAAAGGGCCATTGCAGGGGTCTGGGGTGGTTTGTGCTCATGTTGCTCCTCAACACCCTTGATCAGGTGCTACTGGTGGAATTCCTGGTGGGTTTTTTTTCTTTTTAGGTGGTGAAGTTAAAAGGCCAAGTTCTGTCAGTCATGTTCCGCTTCCGCTCCAAAAACCGGGAATGGCTGTGGATGAGAACCAGCTCCTTCACCTTCCAGAACCCCTACTCTGATGAGATCGAGTACATCATCTGCACCAACACCAATGTCAAGTATGTACAGGGACTGGGAACAACCACAGGAGCCTGGGAGGCTCCTGTCCCAGGATAACTGGGGCAGCCTTGGCCTCTCCCCCTCTCCAAACTTCCCACCAATTTGCACAACCCTGGAGAAAGTCCTTGAGCTCTCTTGTCCTGGGCTGTGCCAGGCACTGCAGGACTGTGGAGTGCAGGGTTTGAAATGCCTTTGGCATTGTCTCGTTGTGTGGCTTAACGAGCTGCCAAAATTCAGCTCCAGCAGTGCTTGAAATTACTGAAATCTGCCTCAGATGGTGGTTCTTGGATTGCTGTGACAGTCCAGGGGGTTACATCTCTTCTGGGAATGGTCAGAGCTGCTCTCTCTTCCCATGAGGGAGCTCCAGGCCTCTTACACAAAAATTAGTGCCTGTGTGTGAGATTTAGAGCTGCAGGGGCAGCCACTGGAATCTCCAGGAGGCTGGATTGCTTGGGAAAGGGAAATCCAGGAATCTCCTGCGGGCCTGATGTCCTGCTCTGTGTCAGAGCTACCTCTGAGAACTCCTTCATTCCACACCCAGCCATTCTCACATCCATAATTCACCTGAAATCCCTGTGGAAGCTGAGAGCAGTGTCTGTGGCTGGTTGTGTTGGAGGTGTGTTTTGTTCAGGTGCAGCTTTTCAGGTTAGTATCTGGTGTTTCACAGCTTCCAAAAGAGATCCAGTAAATGCTTGGGGTTTTATTCCTTTGTAGTGGGATTTAAACATTTAACTGTGTTCTGGCAGTTCACAGGAGAGCAGAACAAACTTCCACCGCATTTTAGTCTTAAAAGTTGAAACTGCTGGTGGTGTCTGGAGTGTCTGATGGAGCTAAACAGTAAACTCCAGGGGCTGTGAGATTCCTACAGCCTTTGCTGGTGCCTGAAGGATGCTGCAGATCCACCCATGCTCCTGCTGCTGGTTGTTAATTGCTCAGGGACTGAGTGGGGGAGGCACAACCCCCACATCTGGAGCATCCCATTCCTCCTTTCAGGGAAACCCAAGTGGAAAAATCCTTGTCTCCCAACAGGGTTGTGCATCTTGCCCGAGGCAGCCACGCTCTGCCACACCCAGAACCCAACTTTGCTTCCAGCTGGCATTTTTTAAATCTCTTTTTTTTTTTCCTGTTTTTGCTTTGAAGGAACTCGAGCCAGGAGTCCCGACCTGCCCTGGCAAACTCCCTGCCAAGGCCCCAGCTGGGGCAGAGTGTCAGCCACCCCCTGGACATGGGCACAGCCCCACTGCCCTCAAGGTCAGGAGGTGCTCAGCTCCTCTTCCCATTTCTGCCCTCCTGTCACACCCCCCTCATCCCCAAATCTCCCTCTCTGCAGCCAGGAACTCCAGGCTCATGAATCTCTGGTGAAACCACACAGAGCTGAGCCCTTGGGAATTGTCTTTGGCAGCCTGTGTTCTCCTGTTACAGACACTTTCTATTTTAGGCAGCAGCAGCCCCCACAGCCAGAGCTGGAAGTGGGCCCAGGAAGGGAGAGCCTGGCTGGATATGAGCACTCACAGGTGAGTGCTTCCCAAAGGAGGGGTTTGGGCACAACCCCAGACTTGTCCTGCACTGTCCCAGTCACCTCTTTGCTGGGTGGTGGCATGAGGCTGAGCTGTGGCTTGAGGGGAAATTGTTTCTGTCCGTTGTGTTGCTGGATCTGCTGCTTGATTCTGATGTTTGTCTTGTGGAATCACAGAGTTGGGTTGGATTGGGTTGGGCTGNCCCAGGATGCTCCAAGCACCATCCAACCTGCCCCTGGACACAACTTCTCTGGGCAGCCTGTCCTGCAGTGGCCATGTTGTCCCACTAAAACACCAGAATCCCGAGAGAAGCCCAGCCCTCAGCTGTTCCCTGTGCTAATTCCCTCTGTGAGCAGCTCCCTGTGTCCCTGCCCCAGGTCCCTGTCCAGCCTGTGAGTGCTGCAGGCCCTGAGCACAGCAAGCCCCTGGAGAAGGCAGAGAGCCTGTTCAGCCAAGAACGGGATCCACGCTTCGGGGAGATCTTCACTGGCATCAGCACAGGTGGGTGAGCAGCACACAGGGCATGAGGAGTCTCCTGGTCTGCTCTTCCTGCCTGCCCTGGGCAGATCCATCCTAGTTCCTGCTCTGTAGTGGATGCTCCAAGCCCAGGGAGCCTTCATGTGAGCTTGTTAGAAAATGAGAGAGGAAATCAAATGAAATAGGGTTTAACTGAATCTTCTGGAGTCTTGAGCAAGGAGTAAAGAAGTCTTCCTTCACACAGACAGCTGGTCCCCTGTTCCCAGCCCCAAAATGTCTCGTGCTCTCCCCACAGACCAGAACAAAGCCCTCCCTGCCAGCACCGTGCCAGCCAATCCACCCCTCTTCTCCCAGGGCAACACCTTCACTGCTGCACGGCCCCAGGAGAACTTCAGGTGAGGCTTCACCTTCCCCTCCCCTGCTCCCACCTCCATTCCCTCTGTTGCATCCCTCTTCCTCCAGGATCTGGGCTGGATGAAGGCAGCCATGCCCAGGATCCCAGCAGCTCCTCCCAGTTGTTTCCCATTATAGAATCTTGGAATTATTTAGGTTGGAAACGCCCTCTAAGATCATCCAATCCAGCTGTTACCCCGTGTTCCCCACTAACCCATGTCCCAGGTGCCACATCCACACGTTTTGAGCACTTCCAGAGATAACTACTCCATCTCCCCAGGGCGTCCCCCTGGGCAGCATCACCCCAATTGCTGGGCTCATTTCCCTTCACCAATAACTCCACCAGGTGGTTTTGGTGCCTCTGCCTCCTCCAAGTGCTGTTCCATGGCCTCAGACTCCTTTCCTCCTCCAGGAGCAGCAGCATGGTGCCTCCAGTGAACATCATCCAGCAGCAGCCCTCGCCCTCCGGCCGGATCTTATCCCAGATTTCGCGCCACTCCAGCCCAGCTCAGGTCAGCGGGACCACCTGGGCTGCAGGGACACGGCCGGTGTTCACACCCCAGGTAGCACAGCCCAAACCCCCAGCTGCAGGCCTCGGGTCCCCACTGCCTTCCAGACCCTCCTCTCCATGGGGAATCCTCCTGCTTCCACTCTCTGGTGCTGCCTGTCCATGGGCTTCCTCCTCTGGGGCTGCTCCCTGCCGAGCTGAGGGTGGGGGGTGGGGGGGGGTCAATCCATCCCTCCTCTTCCTCTCCCGTGTTCTTCCTCTCTTCCAGCAAGTGGCATCCCAGGCAGTGAAGACTCGACCTCCTTCCTTCAGCATGGGGACATTCCAGGGCACCCCATCCTCCTTCAGCTCCATGGCAGCTCCAGGATCCACGGCCTCTCCCACCACGGCGCCGTACCCGGCCCTGGCCGCCCGTGGCACGGGCTTCAGTGAGTGTGGCCTGGGGAGCTGGGGGCATCACAGCTGGGTTTTTGTGGATTCAGGGAGTGCCCGAGCGTGGGGAACAGCAGAGCTGAGTCCCTGCCTCGACTGACTCTGATCACCTCAAATCACCCTCCAACCTCAGGGATCCTCGTGCGTCCCTCCCCGCTCGGGATAATCCGGGATCATCCCAGCACACGAGTTTTGAACCACTTTAAGGCCAACTGGGAGGAAACAAACCTCTCTGGGAGGGAGGGAGGGAGGGAGGGAGGGGGTGTCCCTTTAGTTCTACCCCATGGCAAACCCAGCAACAGGGGGGTGACCCTACCCTGTGTCCTGTGTCCAGCAGCCCCGGAGGCAGCGCAGACTCCGGCCCCGTTCCAGCCCCGCGCCGCCGACGCCGTGGGAATGTGGCCCCAGTGGCAGGGACAGCACCACGGCCCAGGATCTGGGGAGCAGCACGTGCAGCAGCCCCAGCCCAGCCAGCCTGAGGTCTTCCCAGTAAGATGGAGCTTTTTGACCTCCCAATCCAGTGGGATCTACTGGGGTGAAGTGCCCCCGGAGCTTGTCCCCCCCCACCTGGTTCAGATCTACTGGGGTAACCTGATGGAGCTGGAATTGGAGAGGGCAGGACTGGCTTTGTGGCTTGGTCTGTTACAGGATCAGTGTGAACTTCCAGTTGGATTAATCTTTCTAGTTCTAATTGATAACAAAAAAAAAAAAAGCCCCAATCCAATAAAATTAAGAAAGTTCCTGAGAATTCAGAGTTGACTTTCCAAGGAGTTGCTTAAATTTGCTGCTCTCATGAAATCTGCCTTGGATGCAGACCCTGGAGGAATTTTCCCCAGTTTCCAATAGAAAGCTCCCTGGCACAACTTAAGGCCATTTGGTTCATGATATTCCAGTGCAGATCCTGACTCTCCTTGTCTCCCCACAGGACATGCTGACCATGCTGGGAGACCAAGGGCCCAACTACAACAATGAAGAATTCCCAGAGCTGAACATATTCCCTTCCTTTTCTGAATAAAACAAGCCTTAGGGGAGACAACATAAAGCTCCACAATATCCACATGTAAAGGAAAAACAGCTGAGTCTTTCTCTCAAACAACTGTCCAAACACTTCCCACCCTCTGGAAGCAGAGCTCCAAGGATGGGTGGCCATGGAGGAGGAGGAGGAGGAGGATGGTGTGGTTTGGACACCCCCTCCCTGTGGGATTGTTCTGGAAGCTCCACAAGACCGAAGGCCCCGTGTTCCCAGAGCTGCTCCCAAGTGGATTTCCTTGGGAGGGATTCCTGTCTGGATCACAGACAGCCCTCCCACTCTTCCCAGGTGGCTTGGACTATTTTTACTTCCTTCTCTGCCGTGACTTTTTCTATAAAACACAAAACTATTGGAATTTTTAAATATTGGAAGAAGCTCTTCCGAGTGTTATCCCTGTAAACACAATCCTGGAGGATGCTTGAGTAAGAATCCTTACCCTGAGCCAGTGTTTTCCTCCTTTTTGAAGGAATTTTGGCTGGTTTTGGAGGGTTGTTGCCACATCTCCAGTCCAGGGTGCTCCATGTGGAGATTCCCATGTTTATTTGGAATCTTCCCTCTCCTGTGAACTGTGCAATGAAGTCAGTGTGACCCATAAACCCGTTATCCTGGGATAATTAACGAGCCATAAAAATATTATCCATGTAGCTTTCTTCTGAATGCATCAATTTTCCAGCTGATGGGTTTCTGTGCTGCCACAAATTGATGTTTCCAACAGGGCTTTTGGGGAAAAAAAACCTGTTGGTGGAATTTTATCACATGTAGATGAGCTCCTTGTCATCATCTCAGAGCTGGATGTAGGAGAATCCCTGGATTTGACCAGGGAACTGCTGAGGAACTGTGTGTTTTCACTACATTTACTCTCTCACTGTCTCCTTAAAGAAAAATTCCTGCCATGGGATGATCCTGTTGCCAAATCACAAACTGTAAGAGGAGAGCTGGAAAAGTAGGGAACAGAATGAATTTTTTATATATATATATATAAAATTTTTAATTTTTAAACCTTGACTTGGAATCTTCTGCCTTTTTCCTTGGGGAAAAAAAAAAAACCAAACAACTTGTGGCCAACCCTGCTCTCCTCAGGGGGTGGAAGAATAGTCTGGTTCCCTCTTGAAAGCTTGGGGGGTTTTTTAATTCCAAAGTTCTCTATGAAAATGTGGGAACATCCCACTGGGAGGCATCCTGTGATCCAGCCCTGTCCTGTGATCCAGGGACTTTTCTCCCAGCAATAAACTCCTCCTCAGCATCCCGGGCCCTCCCCCTTCAGCTGCCCGAGGAGGAGGAGGAGGAAAATTCCCGGTTCCCTGAGCCTTTGTGGGTGACACGGGTGTAAACACCACCACTCCCTCCCCAATTTTCCAGCTCCTGGAAAAAGGAAACCAGTTGGAGCAGCCAGAATGTGTTGGGAAGTTGGATGAGGACTGGGAAGGACTGGGAGGGTCCCCGGGGCTGCTGGGTGGGGGACAAGGGACAGGGACATGGGTGGGGCACAGCTCTGGCCCTTCACCCCCCTTTGGGAACCACATTATTTGTCCTTGGGGGGGATTTTA
>VXBA01005047.1:64793-75769 GCA_013399895.1 Serilophus lunatus
CCCCACTGGGTCCCGCGGGAAGGGGTTCCCGTGCTCCAGGGAAGGCGGCGCGAGGGGAGGCGGGAGGTGGTGCTCGAAGGCCGGGCTGAAGTTGTTCGTTCGGAAGTTGTTGACGCTCTCCGGGAAGGGCGGCACATGCTCCTTGTAGGGCGCAGAGAAGCCGCCCATGCCAGGCAGCTCCGAGGAGCCCGCGGGGCCGTTGTCAAAGGCGCCACCTCCGCTGCTCAGCTCGAACCAGCCTGCCCGGCTCCCCTCGCGCCCGTGGCCCCGGCTGCCTTTGCCCAGCACCCGGATGGACTCCACGGTCTGGATTGGCTCCCCGGACATGCCCCGGCTCGAGGCGTTGTGGTAGCCCAGCGTCTCGATGGGGGCCCCCTTCTCCTCGGTGCTGTCAGGCAGGTCCAGGCAGGAGGAGGACACGCGGGTCTCGATGCGATAGTGCTCCTCCGGCGGCTGCAGGTCGGCTTTGGCCGCCCCGGACAAGCTCCCGCCATCGCTGGAGCTGCTTTTGGGAATCTGCCCAAAATGCTTCTCCTCAGAGGGCTTCCGGGAGGCATTTTTGAGCATGTTCTTGAACTCCATGGTGGAGGTGGCGGAGATGGAAGAGCCCATGGGTTTGTCCCCACCTGCCGTGGGCGCTCGGCCGCCGGGGCTGGGGAGGGTGTTTTGGGAAGAGAAGAGCGAGCGGTGGGGAAGAGCGTGGGGCGAGTCCGGGTATTGCTTCTGCGGGAGGCCGGACTTGGGCAGGGTGTTGTGGTTGGAGTCCGGTGTGAAGAACACGTCGTTCTTGCTGGGCGACGGGGACCCGTCCGAGGCCGAGTCCTTCCCCCTGCGGCCGTAGCTCCCGAACACCCCCGGGGACGAGGCCAGCGGGTCGCAGCCCTCGCTCTGATCCAGGATAGACCTCATGGAGGGGGGGAAGGATGGCTTCACGCCGAACTCCTGTGACCTCTGACTGTAGCTGGACAGGACCGGCTGGTACTCTGCAGACTCCGGGAGTTTGCTCGATTTCAGGATAGACTTGACGGGCTTTTTCTCCAGGTTCAGCATGGCCGAGGGCGGCGGCCCCGAGTAGTCGAAGTCACGGTAATCCTCATCTTCTTGGAAAGACGTGTCTGGGTAAAACTTCTCCTGGGAGGAGTCCATCAAAGAGGAGGGAATTTCCCTGCTGTCCGCAGGTGGCTTGTACAGGCCAGCTGGAGAATCTCTGCCAAGGCCGAAGGGCCGGTAGCCGTGCACGGAACTGGGAAGTTCTTGGGAATATCCATCATCCCGGCTCTGCAGAGGTGACCTCGTGCTGCTGGGAGTAGAAGAACCGGGGCTCATGATTTTTGACAGCAGGGAGATCGTGTCGACGTTGCTCGACGTCGGCTTATCCATCATCTCATCCTGGGTGGGCGTCCCACTCCGCTCATCCCGCACCGGCGTCCCGTCCACATTGTCCATGGAAGTGCTGGTGGGACCACGCTGGAAGTCAGAGGTGTGACTCTCCGTTGCCATGCTGGACCCCAAGCTGCTAAGGATGGGAATATTCAAGTTCAGGCCGCTGAAGCCAGGATTTCCCTTCAGGAAATTGTGTATCTTCATCTCCAGGCTGGGAGAAGGGGGTTCTGATTCCAGCTTGGCTTTTGAAATTTCAGAGGACTGACCCAGTGAGGTTTCTGTTGGCAAAAGGGAAGAAGGACTGGTAGGGTGTGAACTGGAAAATCCCAGGGAATTGGTTGGTGGTTTAAAACTGGAGCTTGACAGTGCTGGGGTATGTCCGACAGGAGCCTTATTGACCGAAGTGGAGGAAACCTCCGCAGTGGATGAGTTTGGAGAATAACCAAAACTTTTGGATATGAAGGGCTGCGGATTGGAAGGAACACTCCTCCCCTTCATGCACGGCACGGTCGTGTTGGCAGGTGATGCTGAAGTGCTCTGGGAAGCGGGTTCACCCGACTGGACAGTGTTTCCAGCCACACTCTGCAGCAGGGATGACAAACCTGGAAGAGAGAACTGCATCAGGAACTTGGGAGAGGCAAGTACCCCCCAGCTGCTGTCAAGGAAAAGGCTTCCATGTTTGCACTGTGGATGGCATTCCCTAAAACCCTCTCCCGCTCCAGCCAGGAGAAGGACTGGATTTTGTTGCACTGACATTAGCACCCAATGAGGTGCAACCTCCTGCCTGAGGTTCAGATTGATCTACAAATACAAATTACGCCATCAGTCAGTTGGGCAAGAACTCATCCTGGTGTGCAGCCAAGTTTGGAAAACCCTGCCCTGCTGGCCAGCTGACCCATGCAAGGTGCCAGAGAAGGAGCACAACTTCTGGGCAGCTTCCTGCACATGGACAACACAGAGATCTCTCAGTCTCCTGTCCCGTTCAGGGGCCTCACGAGGAGTGTTCCATGTACGTGCACTTTGGTCACGGCACAAGCAGGAGGAAGCAGAGAAATGACAGAACTCACTGTTCCGTGACATGTGTGCTACCTGAGAAAGACCATCCGTCCGCATGTTCCTGACACGTAAAACATTCCAAGGAAGCTTTTCTCCCTTCTCTCATTTTGTCCCTTTTCACTTCAGGACAGGTGGAGCAACACATTCCAGCCTGGCCACTACCCTTGAACCCACCAGCCCTTCCCCAACACCCACCCTGGTACCTTGCAGTGCTGGTGCCGTCTGGGTCTGGGTTTTGGAGAGCGCTGACAAAATACTTTCCGGAGTTATCTCAACTTTGGAGAGAATGTTTGCTAATGGATTCGAAGGAGCAGATGGGGTCCCCAGGACAGGAGTCTTCAGGCCACTGGTGAGAGCTGTGGGGCTGGTCGGGGTCCCTGGAGAGGGTCTTGAGGCAGGACTCACACCTGGGATGGGAGCACACACCACTCACCTGTGCTGCTCTGCTAACGGAACCTGGTTTTGCTCAGGTTTTCCGTAGACACAACTGAGCCAATGCCGTGTGCCAGAGACTGAGCCACACCTTTGACAGCAGTAACTACTCACTCACGTTTATTTTGAGACAATTAAAGCTCTAAATGATCACATGTCAGCACCGCAGCCTGAGGCCTGGCTCAGGACTCACCTGTGCTCTTCATCACCGACGTCAAGCTGCTCAGGATGGAGCTGATCTTGGCCAGGTCCACGTTGGCCAGGTTGGGCAGGGCCAGCGCTGGGGTAGGCGTGCTGGGCACCGCGCTCGCCGCCTTCGGGGCCGGGGGGGCCGGAGGGGTCGGGGCCGGCGTTGTCACCGTCCCCGGGGCCGTGGCAGCCACGGCAGCTGCCGGCACCACTTTGGGGACACTCTCTGTCTTGGCGGGGACAGGGGCTGGAGCAGCCTGCTTGTCCTTCCTCTCCTCCACTGCAGCACAGAGAGGGGAACAAGAGCATGATTGTCACACCGCGCGCCAAAAAAACCTCGGGGTGCATCGGCTCTGATTCATCTGGGATGAGCGGTTTGGGAGACGGGAACAATCCCAGTGGGACTGGGACTTCCCTGCTTGTGCCAGGAGATCCAACCCAACCAGCCCCAGCCCCAACATGTGCCTGGTTTGTCCCAGAACCCCCATACTGCCTCTTCCACAGGACATACCAATGATTTTAGACGTGTCATCCTCTACATCAGAGAGCTCCATGTCCTCTACATCCCGATTATCTGTCGCGGGCTCCGGAGTGACCATCTTGCGGCCTCCGGCTGCCGGAGACCGGGCGCTGTTCTCCTCCCCCATCCCCTGGAAAGGCGACTCAGAGCCTGTTGGGGATGGGGCATCCATGCTGGGAGAAGGGACAGGAGACTCCTCGGGATCAGGAAGTGTTGCTTTCAGCTGGTCCAGCTTTTTCTTCAGGTTGCTCACTCGATTAGCAAATGTTTTATAGGCCTACGGAAGGAAGGACATCAGATTGTGGATATTTTATGCCCCAATCATTTCCCTAAGAAAGCAGCACACAGCCTGAGAAAACCAATTCCCATTCCCTGGACCCTGCAGTGGTGAGAAATGGGCTTCTCTGTGTGACAGAGCAACAGCCACAAAAAGAAGATAAAACCTTTTTCCAGTGACTTAAAACAGTTTTCATACCCCCCCCCCCCCNAACTGGGTTTGGGGAGGGTGCTGGTTGTTTTTACAACTTTTACTGAATTCTTCCTTTCTTTGCTCATCTAGTTTCCATACGGATCATAACTTTCCAGAATTCAGGATTTGTTACATGGACTGTAATTTTGCCCTGCTTAAAAATCCAGAGGAGCTCCAAAATTCCAGCTACACACACAAATCATGCATCCAACCCACTAGATTTTTGGAGCATCTCCTTGCCTTGCCTGACCCCTCAACTCTGCTCCCTCTGGAAACCACCAGGACAACAATCCCACGAACTTTTTAACTTGGAAACAGAGAGATGAGGCATCTTGCAGCCTCTGAGGTGCTCAGTGAATACAGTTCCACTTGCAGAGGATGGAGGGAAGGTTCACTTACATTTGCTACCACCTTGACTTCCTTGTACTGTGCCTCGTAGAATATCCCGGCGTTCTCCAGCGCCTCGGTGAGAGAGGGGCCATTCTTCACCTGCTTGTCCAAGCCATTGACAAACTCCTCCAGCTTTGAACTTGCTTCTTCAAACTCCTTGGAGAACTTCTTTCCTCCTGTTTTATCTGCAGGGAGAGGATCACCATGAGAATGAGCTGCCAGCTGCCAAACCAGAGCCTCCACAGCAGCAGCTGGGATGCCTGGACAGCAGATCCATAGGCCACCCCAGTGATCCACTGGGATCTGTAAAGGAGGTGGCCTTGCCCAGCAGTGTGTGTTGGTTTTCACCTAGTCCTTGGCTTTGTTTGAGCTCTGAATCTGCAGGTTTCCAAAAAAAAAATTCAAACTAACCAAGATTTTTGTCTCCTGACCGGTGTTAACCTTGCTCTCAAATTCTGGCATTTTCCAGCCACAGTGTGATTCCTGGCCTAAGGCTCAGCAGAGCTGAGGAGCCCCTCCCAACTCCTTGGATTCCCTCAGGGCTTTACCTTTCAAGCACTTGAGTGTCTCAGTGCTGCACACATCCACCCTCATCGTGGAAAGCTGCTTCTCCTTCAGCTCTATCTGGTCTTCCGAGCGCTTGTACAACAGCAGCTCATCAATGAGGGACTGGGGCTGGGAAACATGAAACAGGAAAAGCATCCTCATCACATTCCAGGCAAGAGAAGCCCTAACAGCACAGCCCTGCCTCGGCTCTGGCTCCAAGCGAGAGCTAATGTAGGAATCCTGTGGATCTCTGGATTTATTTTTTTTTAATCTCCCAGATCAGCAAACCCGGGTTCAGGCAGGGGCTGCAATTCCACAAATCTCCTGGCTGTCGTGGTTAAGAGCAGGGACAAGCCTTGTTTATTTATTCTTATTTTCACTCCACAGGTGCTTTTGCATTTCCTTGACAGGCCCTGTTCTGTCAGGGGCCCGAATTTAGATAAATTTCTTGCCACCAACTCTTCAGCCAGCTCAAGCTCCCCTTCACAAGGACAACCTGAGTGTGACCAGTTCCCCCCCATGGGTGTCACTCAGACCCTCAGGCACCTCAGGGGCCTGAGGTCACCCTGCAAACCTCCAAGGTGGGGGGACTTACTCGGAATTCCGCGACAATCTTGGACTTCAGAGCAGCTTTCGGGTTGGTGGAGGCTGTGGGGATAAAGGAAGAGCATGAAGAAATTAAGGAACCACATCCCAGTGGAAAGCCAGTCACAAAAGGCAGTCTAGTAAGAGGTATTTAGAAGACAGACGTGCAGGTGGCTGTTACCCATCACATCCTCCCCTCCATGCAGGGGGTCCCTCCACGCTCCAGGTTCCCATCAGCTCGTGGGGACACGGACACACAAAACCAGACTGGGACTGAGTGACAACAAGTGACACTGCTGCTCTTTAATTTTCATTTTTAACATGCTCTCAACACATCCTGGGCACACCTTTTCCTCAGGAAGACAAGCTCCTGCAAGGTTTGACCTAACGGCCTTATCCGAGGAGTTACAGCTCTCTACAAGGAAGGGAATGTTGTTCCCCAAGTGCCAGACCTGGAGCTGACACAGAGCCCAGGTTTCCTGTGGGCAGGGTCTGCCCTGGGTACTTCCTAGGTCTGACCAGGCTCAGACTGTCACACCCCTGTGCTGACACCTGGTTACAGAGAGACACCAAATCCATCGGATTCCAGACAAAACAGGAGAAACAGCAAAGCACTAAACCCTCCATCCACACTGGACACAGCCCAGTTCTGTCTGGGAAAGCAGCTTGTGATGTTCAGCAGGAAACACTTCCAAACCCTGTTGACCTTCCTCACGTCCCACCTGTCACACCTGATGTCCCAGCACCTCCCTGTGGGGACCACTCAGGGCTCTGGTGCACAGTGAGATCACTAAGATCAGTTTATTATAAATCCTCTCTTGGCCTCCCACATCCTGTCCCTGCATTCCCAGCTCCAGGTTCCTGTCTCCCAGTCCAGCCTGGGGCAGGTGTGTTCCTGAGTGGGAAGGGAACATCCACCTCCTGCTTCTGTCTGTCTCCTCTCCAGCTCTGACCAGTCTAACACCACGTTCCAAGAAGTTCCACCAGCTCCTTCCTCTCCTGTCTGCAGCCTCTGCTCTCACACATTATTTCTGTCTCACTTCTTTCCTTTTACAACATGGCTTTGTACCAGCACATCTCAGGGCCTTTCTGAGCCCTCAGGCTCAGCCCAGGTGCTCTGCCCTCAGCTTTCCTTCAGCTCCTCAAGCAGCCAATCTCTACATTAGTGCACAGAGTTCACAGTGGTTCCTTACTTTGTGATTTCTTCCACGGCTTATTCGGTTTGTTCAGAGACTCTTTCAGCTGCTTCTGAGTTTTGAAAGTGGTACCTGGAAAAACATTTCATTTTTGGCAGTCTGGCATTATGGGATCCCTGGCTGCTTTTGGTGCATGGTGAAAAGAGTGAACAGAAATTTGTTTTAAAACACCTCGACCAACTTCCTTGGAGGAGCTGCTGGATGCCCAAGAGAACCTCAGTTTACTCAGGAATGCAGCAACCTGGGGGTGGTCTGCCATTTTTAAATCAAGTTTCTGTTTGCCCTTGCACTAAAATCAATTCAAAAATCACAGTTTAAAAAAAAAAAGAAAAACACAAGGAATCTCAAAATCAACACCTTTAGGGAGGCATCAGCATTCAAACAAGCACATTAAGAAAGCAGCCACAATACCTGATTTACCTGGAACCTCAAAGCCCTTTGTTTTCAAGTTACAGAAATCACAGATTTCAGACTGTATGCACAAGCTTCCCTTCTCAGCATGCAACACCCAACTGGAGCCTCTCCTCCTGCCACAGCCTGCCCCACCTTCCTCCTGCTGTGACCACCTCAGGCCTCCCCCGAGGGTTTCCTGAGCACCTTTAGCTCTCAATCATGTGAGAAATGCCAAAACCTGGACTAATTTCCCTCAAGTACTTGAGTATTGGCTAATTCCTGGTTTTTAAGTGACTCCTAAGGGCTCAAGGTCTCTTCACCCTCCAGCTTTGCCTCTGCCTCTTCCTACCCCGCAAATATTGAAGTTCAAACAACCTATTGCTGAGTGGGACCAGGAGGTAGAGCCAGGACAGCCTGGTCAGGACGTGTGGGAGCACTTCAGCCTCACGTGGAAGGACAACCAGCTGCCTTCAGACAGGTACAAAGAAGGTGAAGCAGGAGAATCCAGCACTGCTCAGGTACCACACCTGGCTCTGTTCCAGGTGCAAATGCCCCTCATTCCCCCTGAGTGACCCCAGAATGTTTCTACAACCCCCACCCAGCTCACAGGACAGTTTGGAAGGTGAGGAATACAAAGGGTCAGGGACTTACTCAGAGCTTCTTTCAGTGCCAGAATGGTCTCCTCGGGGTACACGTTCCTGTCCTCCCAGATTTTGAAGATTCTTTCAATGGATTTGGAAACAGATGGATCCCTGGTAGAGAAAAGCACAGTGGGCTCTCTTTGGATATTGGTGCAAGGCTTCCCTCACTCCCCCTCTTCCTGTGACAACTCAACCCAAAGCAGCCTCCTGTGCAAACCAAAGCCCAGCTCAAACACAGAGTGATTCAAACAAAACCCTTGAAGCTTTGCTGATGTTTCCAGAGAATTTGAGACACCAGGAGAAAAATTCCCACTTTTGGAGCCACTCAGGCTTCCCACAGCCCAGTTGGGTCGTTACTCACTTCACTAAGGAGGCAGCCTCGGGCAGCACCTCTGCAAAGGTGTCCCTGAACACGATGGCATTTTTCCTCTTGCAGTTCTGTATGACATCATTGGCCAAGTAAAAAAGGTTCAGTCGATGGGGAAAGGCAGCTGAGGACAAGAGAAAATTCACATTCAGCACCAGAAGTGTCACCCCAGCCACACTTTGATGCAGTGCTGCTTTAGGGAGGGTTTCAGCCTTCCTGAGGTCCAGTGGAGGCAAAACCAGGGGCTACAGAGGAAATCTTCAATTTATAAATAATTTCCAGTTCTTGCCTGAAACAACAGGGCTCTCCTGGTCTCCAGGATCCCTGTCAGGAAGCTGAGCACTCTCAGAGCTCTGCATGGGAGCTCACAGCCTGAAAAACCCCAAACCAGCCACGGCAGCATCCAGCTGCCCCCTGTCCAAAGCCAACCAGGAATGTGCCACAAACCCCAGGCCTGCCTTAGGAAAAGCCACCCCATGAGGATTTGCCAGCCAACAATCAGCCCATCCAAGCAGGGACACACCAGGAAGGTGGGAGAGCCCAGCCAGGAGTCACTGGACTCTGCCCCCAGCAGCTCCCACCTCCCAGCAGGAGTTTTTCCAGCACAAACACAACGACCTCAGGATTTGTCCCCAGGAGTTGTTAATCCAACTTGCCCCCATTCCCCAAATAATCTCCTGGCTCATCATCCCATGGGAATGGGGGTTCTGGGATTTAAACAAACTCAGTGCTCTGGTGCCAAAGCTCCCTCCATCCCAGAGATGTTCCACCAGCACAGGGCAACAATTCCCAAAGTTAATAAGGTAAAATAATTTTTAAAAGACTATAAAAGTTTGATTTAAACATCCACAGAGCAGAGAGAAGTCTGGAATGGAGCTTCAGCCTGATGCCCCATCACCCACCACCAAACACAATCCCTGCCAGGGCAGAGCTGAGTTAGAGCCAAGAGTTATAAACCAAGATACACACAGAGCACACAGGAGGAAAAATCCATGCTGGGACAAGATCCACAAAGAAAAGCCCAACAGGTGAACTGGCTCTGCTGCAGGACAAGCCTTGACTCACATGGGGGATGTGTGAAATAGCAGCATTCCTGTTTTTTTTGCTGAAAGAACTGAATTCTGTGTCCCAGGTCCCTCCTGGGGTCACCCCCCTGCCCTGGGCACATCCAGGAGATCCAAGGGCACAGGGCCAGGGCACCACCCCCCCCCCCCCCCCCCACATTCCCCTTCACCAGGAGCTCCCTGGAAAGAGTGAGTTTGGTGCATTTGTAGGAGCTTTAGAGTTTAAAAGCTGGGAAAGGAGCCCTGCTGAACTCCTTTGGCTGGGATGGTGACAGAGGCTGTGAGGTCCCTGGGGCAGAGGATAAAGTGAAGCATGAAAGGAAAACCATGAAAAAAACCCATGGAAGTGGGAAGCAACCAAATGATCAGGGGTCAGGGCACGGTGTGGGTGCTGTCAGGATTGTTTTAGGGGGATAAGATGGTTAAGGAGGGACCTGGATGAACAGAACAAGGTGTGGAGGTGAAGGAAAACCCTGGAAGAATTCCATAAAATCCAAGAGTAATTCCAGCCTGGTGCCAGGGGCTCAGAATCAGGGCATCCAGGGCCTGCAGGTGGGAACAGTTCAATGGTTTGGGAAAGGGGGGAAGGAGTGATGGAAGATGTGAGCCAGGACAGCTGGGACAAGGGACTCCACAGCACATCCCAAAGGGAGGTGGGCTGGATTTTGTTGGATGTGCTCAGAGCAAGGGGGAAAAAGGATGGAGGAAGGTGTCCAAGGACCTGCAGGAGAGGCAGCAGTGACAGTGGGACAGGAGGGCCCAGGGCCAGCCCTTGGATCTCATCTTCCTCCCCTTAATCCCCCCGAGTATTGACAAGAAAACAATTCAAAATCTGGGGGAGGAGAGTCCTCTGTACCGTGCAGCAGGACCTTGACAGAGGAACCCAACCAGCCCAAACTTTCCAAGAGCTTCAGCTCACAGGCCAACACTTTGGGCTGGGAATGTTCTCTCTGTGTCCCTGCTGAGCAAAGCTTCCTTCACCTCCCACGACAACAACCAGGCCTTCCCAGAGCAGCAGAGATAACACTGGTGAGCTGAGCTGAGCCTCCTACCAACACCAGGGTCACAAACCCCAGCCCTGGCACCCACACTGGCTGTGCCCACCCCAGGCAGGGCACAGGGACAGGGGCCTGACCCCAACACAGCGTCCCCCAGCTGCCAAAACAACTCTTGGGGGATTCAGGAGGGCGAAGGTGCCACCAGATGAGGCGCACACAGGGCACTCTGTGTCCTTCCAAGTGTGATGGGCTGATGCTGATGGGACAAGGGGGTTGGTTTTTAAACTAAGAGATTTTGATTAGATGTCAGGAAGGAATTCTCCCCTGGGAGGGTGGGCACAGGGTGCCCAGAGAAGCTGTGGCTGCCCCATCCCTGGAAGTGTCCGAGGCCAGGTTGGAGCAGCCTGGGACAGTGGGAGGTGTCCCTGCCCATGGCAGGGGGTGGCACTGGACAATTTTAAGGTCCAAGCCTCACTACAACGCTGAACACGACCCCGGCAGAGCCTCCCGGGCCCCGCACCCCTCCCCCCGGTCCCGCACTCACAGCGGCGCAGCCACTTCATCCAGTGGTACACGATGGTGCTGTGGTGCCGCTTGTTCTCCAGGCACCACGACGACAGGCCCTGGATGGATTCCATCGTGTTGGTCACCGCCTGCAGCTTCCTGTCGAGCGAGGCCTCCAGCGCCCCGGCCGCGGACGAGGCGGCGGCGGCGGCCGATGAAGAAGAGGAGGAGGAGGAGGAGGAG